>PVQA01000259.1:0-54337 GCA_002980515.1 Fusarium burgessii
ATAAAGTTCTACTTCTCTTATCCGCTTTAAGATCTATTTAAGGTACTTAATGTAGTCTTCCCTAGTCTTAGAGAAGACTAATATATTATCTAAATACACTATATAGGTTATATTAACTAAGCCCTAAAGTGCTTAATAGATATAATATTAGAATATTACTAGGGCATTTACTAGTCCAAAAGGCATAACTATATACTTAAAGTAACTGTAATAGGTATAAAAAGCTGTCTTCTACTTATTACCTTTCTTAATCCTAATATAATAGTAGGTATCCTTAATATTAATCTTTAAAAAGAACTTAATGCCTTAGATTTAGTCTATAATCTTAGTAATTAAGGGTAAAGGGTAGTAATTCTTAATTGTAATGCTATTAAGTCCTTAGTAGTCTATATAGAGTCTAAGGCTACTATCCTTCTTAGGTATAAAGAGGATAGGTATGCCAGTAGGACTCTTAGAGGGCCTAATTCGGCCTATTTTTAAATTCTCTTAAATATACTCCTAGAGTTCCTTAAGTTCTAATTGCAATAGGGGGTAAATAGGGCTATAGGGTAGCTCCTTCCCCTCTTTAAGTTTAATTATATAATCTATACTCTTATAGTTAGGGATAGTAATAGCTTTATTAAAGCTAAATATATCTATATAAGCATAAAGCTCTATTAGTATACTGTTAATTCGGTTAGGTTTTATAGGTTCTTCCCTAAGGAGTAGGTAGGGCTCCTTAATTAGGGTAATACTAAACATTCGTCTTAAAGCTTTGGTTTTCTTTATGAACTAATGTGCAGTTAGGAATTCTAAACCATTTCGGCGCCCCTTAAAGAACTATTAACTTAGCTTATAATTAAGTATAATTTGGAGGTCCTTAAGTGCTATTATTGAGAGGATAATAGGGTCCTTATTGGGTTCCTTCTTAATGCCAATAAAGCTATGGGTCACTGTCTGCTTCTATCCCTATAAGTCAGTCAGTATAAACCTTACCTCCTATTTCCTAAAGGTATTTATAGGTTTCTTATCTGCAGTTTGGAGAGGAATATCTATATTACCTAGCCTTTATAAGCCCTATAATTGGGCAAACTTCTCGCTAATAATATCTATTTCTGCAGCTGTATCGAATAGGGCCAGAGTCCCTATGGTTTTGCGGCCATACAGTTCAATAGTAATAGCTAGGGCTGCCGCTAACCGCATTTAGGGACCACTACTAGGGATTATAAGCCCTAGTATTAGGGCCTTAATATGCCTTAATATATTAAATAGGCACTCTAGCTAGTATAGGCCTTAAGTACTAGCCGAACCTAGTTTTTCGATTCCTTAATATGGTTTACTTTTTTTATCTTAGGGCATTCTTAGGCCTAATGGCTAGATTTCTTACATTTATAGTAGGTATTATCCCTCTTCTTAAGGTTAAACTCTATCTTACCGCTACTACCGCTAGGTTTTAAGGCTAAGTAGTAGCTACTGTGGTTTTGCATTATAGGCTAATAAGTCTAGGGTTAAAATCTAATACATTTCTAGTTATTATATTTAGAAAAGGTATTAGGTTATTTCTTCTGCCTATTAAGCATATCCTATATGCAGGTAGCTACTGTAATGCATCCCTTATGAGTTATAGGTATTTCAGTTCTACTAAGAGCTATTGCGTCTTATAGTTCTTAGGTCAGCTTGGCCTAATATCGGTTAGCCCTTTATGCTAGGTTTACATCTTGGGGTAGGTGTCTCTTAATAGAGTCCAAGTAGTTATAGAACTTTTAAGGTAATTATCTAAGTCTCTAACAGGTATACTCAAGCTGTTCAGCTTGATATAGCTCTCGATTCCCTGAATCTTTAATTAAGGATAGGGTCTATTCTTTAAAAGCTACCTAATTATCCTTAATCTCTTTAGTATAAAGGGGTATCTATTCTTAATAGTGTCTTCTCTATTTATTACGTCCCTTTTGGGACATATTATCTAAGGCGAATAGGATGCAAGCTATATCTCTTTGGTATCTTCTAGGGGCTCCCTTAAAAGCTCTTTTAAGGTCACTAAGCCACTTATCCCTTTTTTATATAGTAATCGGGAGGGTCAGCTTAATAACATCCTTTACTTTAATCTCAATACTCTCGTCTAAGGAAGACCTATAGTATCTTTAGTGGGGTCCCTAGCTAGTCTCTTAGGCCGCTATAGAGTGTAATTAAGATATCCTAATAATAAGTTTATCTAGCTTACATTCTAGTTATTTCTACTCCTTAATTGCAGCTACTTATACTTTAAGTTATTCGTTTTATACTTAGATCAGCTCTAATTCGGATAGGGCCCATAAGACCGGAGTGCCTTAGTCCAGTATTAGTAGGGTAGGCATTACTTTAAATAGGTCGAACTCTAATGCATTGTATTCTCTATCTTCCGATTAAGTGTTAGTTAGACAGTTAGTAGGAATAGGGATTTCTTAAGGCTAGTTCGCCTAGCTTTCTGCTATTAGATAGTTAGGTTCTTCTTCTAGGTCTACTGTAGCTCCCTCTTAGGGGGGAGTAGTTCCTATTAGGTTACCCTTAGGGTTTATACTAATTGGCCTATCGGCTATAGCCAGCAAATTGGGTCTAATACTGGCCTAATTCCATATTGTAACTATTATTCCTAGGTAGCTTGGGGTAAAAGCTTTAGAATTATTATAGTAGTCTAAAATTGGAAAGCTAGGTAGGTTTAACGGTATTGTATTGACTAAAGCTTAAAGAAGGGAAAAGTCTCCTCTGAGGGAAATTCAGGAGTAAGGTACGATTTGGGGCTAACTCGTTATTGTCACCTGACTGATAACCTGATAAGCTGGTTTCGGTTACGTCAGATAAGATAACAGGCTGGGCGCCCGTAACATATTCATTATTTGAATTGCTATAGATTGTATAGTAATTTAGCTGTAAAAGGTTGGAAATTGAAGCTTTTAGTACCCCGCTCGTACTGCTGTGATGACAGGGATAAGGTGGGGCGGGGTACGAATTAGAGCCCCTTGAGCTCTTAGGAGATAAGTTAACGCTATAATGCATATTTTGGAGATAGGTTTTGCCGAGTTTGCTGCATCGTATTGTTAGATGGAATGTACCTCTGAGGCCTTGTTTCACACTATTCTAGAGAATTGGTTATTATAAGGGTCAAATATCGTTCTGACTTATACTCTTTAGTTCCAAAAGAAACAAAACCTGATACTTAGAACACTTTCCAGTCTAGGTAGTTAAGGTAAAATAGAAGCTTCCAGGAACCCTGCAAGTCGGCTTATGATATAACGTTACCGTACCGTCAGATCCAAAGCTTCGCCGTTCTCCTCATTCTCGTTCTCAGCTGCCACATGTCGAGCTTCATCATTGGTTCGATACCCCTCATCAAATCTGAAAGACGCCATGCGTCATTCTTGGGTATCATAGAACCATCTCGTAAAGTCCAGGCATGTGTGGAACACTTCACTTTATAGGAAGCCATTACTGCCAGAGCTATGTGTTGAATCTTCCATGGTGATTCACACATAGGCTATCAAACAACTTATAAGATTGGCCTCTCCCTCTTCTGATGCCAGTGCCCTTCAACTTATAACTGCTCATCCATATTCGCAATGTCCGTAGTTTTTGAATCTCTTCTCATCAAGTTTAAACCCATCCTGGTTGAACACCCCGAATCCCCTCCAGCCTCTTTTTCATCTGTGACCGATAGCCTCAAGTCAACTCCTGGCGTCGAGTCCGTCTACCTTGGCCGGCCCCTCGAGAAGCCTGACCATTGGATTCTGGGAATCCGTTGGACCTCGCGCCCTGCCTACGATGCCTTTGTTTCTGGCTCGGCTGCTACCGACTGGCATGCCTCCTTGCGTGCCCTGCTGACTGAGCACCCTATCGTCAATCCGATCGCAGAATATACAGGCCGCGCCGAGCTCGCCCTCCATGCACCCATTACGGAGTTTTGCACCTGTTGGGGGGCCGATGAAACCTTTACGGAGGATAACATGAAGCCATTCGCTGTCGCTTGCGAGGAGGGCAATTTGGCTGGGCTTCACGGCTTGGCTTATGGCGAGTTTATACAGGGAGAACATGAAGACCCTTCAGTCATTCCTGGTCGAGCATCCAGGCTATTGATGGGTTGGGACAGCAAAGCGGCCCATTTACAGCATAAGAACAATGGAAGTGGTAAGTCTTGCCTTCAATGCCGTCACGCCAATACCACTTACTGAATAACGCCACAGTTATCGACGATAATGTATATTACCTGCTTGCTCGGAACAAGAGCATGGAAATCGTGAGTCACCTAGGAATTTTAACCAAAAGTTTTAGTATCTAACATGACATACAGTATCATGTCCCTTTCAAAAAGCTGTAGGAGACTCGGCTTTTGGGTTGCCCAACGCTTGTAGATAATATCAAGAATGTCATTGGATTAGATAGAGAACAAAATAACACTGAGTCAATGCGCCGTCGAAAATCAAATACCTCAAAAGCTGTCACTTGTCAACGTGAGGCTCTCGCTTCCTGCCAATCAGCCCTGTCTTGTTTCCGTATTCGTCCCGATGAAATGCGAACCCATCCTTTGACACCATTTCTATGCCATTCGATCATCAAGCGACTTCCACGGCCACCTTTGGAACTTCAACCGGGGTGGGTGGAATCGACTTCTCGAACTCGTCAACTGTACCTGTTGGCCTAATATCGCTTTCTTTTGCACCGCAAAAACAGACTGCGTCCTCCTTTTAGCTTCTTGATATCCCAGCGAATATCTTCGTGTTCACCGTATGCCGTAGCTCGCTCGAATGTTGTTGCATCAGTACCAAAAGTTAGATACGATGTTTCTCCGATTCTGCATCAGAATTACAAGGTTAGAAGCTTAGTTATTGAAGGGTCTGTTTTGCGCCTCACCAAGTCGAGAGTAGAGCATGTACAAAGCCATGCGATTGCATTCCTCCGTTCCAGTAATAGTCACAAGTCGCTCGTTACTATTATCTTGCGGCTCATTAATCTTGATCACGCTGTTGCTCATTTGACGGATCTCGTTGATTTTTTGTCCACCCTTGCCTATGATGGCACCAACCATGTCGTTGGGAATGTAAATTTGCTGTGTGATGGGGCCACCAGGTATGGCACCGCCCATGGGTTGAGCCTGAGGAGCACCACCATGGGGTTGAGGTCCAGTGTGAGGGGCCATATGCGGCTGAGCGTGAGGAGCTGCGCCGTAAGCACCTCCTCCTTGCGCACCACCATAATGCATAGGCATGGCGGGGTTGGCTTGAGCAGCTGCGTGGGGGTATTGCTGAGGATAAGGTGCAGGTGGCATATGGTGAGATCGTCGATCGTTGTGGCGGCCATAATTTTCACTTCGTCCGTAGTGGCCTGAGGCAGGTTGAGGTGAGTAGGGAACAACTTGCATGCCACCTGGGATTGAGCCAGCAGGGGCGCCACTGCGTGTTGCATAGGCAGACGCAGCAGGGCCTCCAAACCTATCATTTAACTGCTCGAGAAGGGTGCTGCCAACGTAGTAAGTTGCGATATGGACAGCATCAGCGACACCCATCACCACCAGCGATCGCTCGCTTGACATAGGCAAGCACGAGTCAGACGCGTTCAGACGAGCTCCAGATGCCTCCTGAATCTCACGAATACGAGCACCGCCTTTACCAATGATGGAACCGATTAGAATGTGCGGGATGAGTAGTCGCAAGGGGTATGTCTTTGATGATGCGGTTGAAGATTCGTTGAGCGGCTCGTTGTTCAGGGTTCGGATGATTAAGCCGAAAGCCTAGATTGATGTTAGCTTGTAAATTATACGCCGGAATAATCACCATACCTTAGCTACGGCGTCCACTATCCCGCTGACAGTAAGAATACGCTCAACCGCCCCCTTTTGGTAGTCGCTGACTGTGCACTTAGCGTTTGAAAGTTTCCTGATGTTGGAAACATTTTCGCCGCCCTTTCCAATGACGGTGGCTGCCTCTGGGCTTGAGATAACAGCGCGAATATGAATCCAGGAGGTCTCGTCATGAGCAGCAGCAGACGTTACAGCGTTAGATGAGGAGGCAGCAACCGTGGCGGCGGCGGCGGCCTTAGTATCAGATCCATGATCTAAAGTCGCATCGTCATCGTCCTCGGACTTGGAGGCTCCGTTGATCTTATCATCGTGGTCCTCGGCGGGGACGTCAGTGGGAGCTTCAGGTACCTCAACATCGTCGTGCTTATTCTTGTCGAGAGCAGGTCGCTTAGCATCAGGCTGATCACCAGCACGCGAGGGCGACGAAGCTTCTTCCAGGGGGCGCTTGGCGGACTGGGTTGGTTGAGTAGGAGAGGCAGACATGATGAGTGTTATGTTCACGCGAATTTAGTCTTTCCGACAGTCGACAATTTGAAAACGTCTGGTTCTTTCTATTGTTCGTCTTATATACACTCAGGGGTTTTCGAAGGAAAACGTGCTGGTGTAGTGAATCGCGGGGTACGCTTCGGTGAAATACTCGTGAAGTGACTGGTGTCGCGCAAAGACGTGCGTGCTGCGGGCGGAATGGAAGGAGAAGGGATTCGAATCTCGGGCTCACGGACGGGCTCCAGAATTCTTTCAGCGGGCGTCGAGTACTTGCCCGGGAAGATCTCCTAGCTATAGGCGGGAGAGGAGGGGCGGAGATGCTTGTCTTGTGATGAAGATGTTGAATGGTTGTGAGGATAGGTGAAGCGATCGATACTGGGACGGACTTCTTGAAAAGCAAAAAGAGGCAGTGCTCAGCTCAAACCTTCTGACCGGGACCCGAGGTTTATTGATCGCAAAAGTTTCCGTCGTTATGAGCTCGAGTGCAGAATCGGGAGCAGGGGAGATCTCGTCGCGAAGCGTCGGAGGTTGAGAAGCGGAGACAAGAGAAGCTGGTTCTCAATGGATCGGCGCGCGGTGTTTTAGAACTTTCGCTGTCGCAATGGAACCCAATACGAGGTAAGAACCAATCCAAATCAATGAGAGGAAAGAGTGAAAAAGAACAAGGCCACACTCAGAAGCGATTGCAAGAAATCGCTGAGAATGAAAAACGAGAATCTCACGAGGGAAATGGAAGGGAAAAGGGGAGGGAGAGAATATGACACGACAAAAGGTCGATCGTTTGGAGTGAGGAGATGGGAGAAAGCGGGAGAAGCAGCCCTGCGAGGATCCATCCTGGGTAGGTATGGAGCGCTGGGAGATGTCACGTGCAACACTCATCTAGGCTAGAAGCTTGGACCCCTCAGAGCTCAGGCACTCCACATGCGTACCGATTCTAAAGGCAGCCCTTGCGCAACTTCTCATGTCTATGTAAAGGTAGGATATAATTACAACTGGCACTGGAAACTTCTTTTTGATAACCGAATGAGCTTCAAATGTCCCCTGAATATAAGTGTAATGACTCTTTGATTGCTTCATTAGACTTTGTATCCCCCTTCCATTGAGTCGCATTTGGAACGACAATTGCTCATCATTTGATCAACGCGCGGAAGCGACTACCTAATCAGATATCTTCTATTGGTTGATGACCTGTCTGTTTCTGTACCTACTCGCGATTTCTCAGTTCGCCAAAGCTCCAGCTAGGTCAAAGCTCTTGTCCCTTTCTTGAGTTGGTTACGTGAGATTTACGACAATGGACTACAGGCCGCAACCTATAACAGAGCAGGAGTACATAGGCAATCTTGATCAAACGTTGCGAGAACTTCAACAGAAGGTTCGCCAACATGAAGATGAGCTGGAGAAGGTATTATGCGCCAGATATCAATATCGTTTCAACGACTAACTTATTATAGCTTCGGTCAGAGCAGACTCAGCCCTCATTGCCTGTTGCTGTGACTGAACAGGCGCGTTTCATCCAAGCAGCTCTCAAAGAGGTGACAGAGTCAGATCCCTTTCTTCCCTCACCGGGGTCGCTGTTACCGACACTGCTAGCGTTGCGCAAGACTCACCAAACCATTCAAGAGTCTAACAGTTACCTGGCTTCTCAGCATACGAGCCATGAACAACTCTCGCGTCAGCTTGAGGCGGATGAAGCGCGTCTCAAAGATCAAAGTCTTCTCAGTAATGCTCTGACTGCGCGTATACAGTCGCTACGCGATGAAATGAATGCGGGCACCCACGTCACTCTAGAAGAAGGGGCAAAGGAACAATTGCAAGAACTCAAAACTAAGAAAAAGGCTTATGACAGAGAAACATCGAAACTTATGAAGGTTCTCCTGCGGTTCATCGATAATCACCTGGCGCCCATGCTTGCGGCAGAAGAGCTAGGAGGGCCCGTCGTCGGAGATCTCGTGGATATCAATGGAGACGATTTGGCCGCTGGGTTCAATGCGCAAGGAAAACTTAAGAAACCAAAGGACAACGTCGATAAAGACGATAAACGGCAGCGCAGAATTGATGAGATTTGGGGGCAGCCTAAGGATGGAGTCGCAGAGCGCCAAGACGAGACTACAGCTGCGGCCGCAGAGATGAAGCAACTGACAGAGGAGCTTCTCAATACGCTTGCTGAAGCCCACGGTGAAAATTCGGCATCCTATGTGCAATTGAGGCGCGAATCTGCAGCAGCACGGTTTTTGGTGAGGTCTAAGGTCGCACAATTCCACCCTAAAGATGCAACAAGACTCAGGCTGGTGGATTTCGGGCGAGATTTGGAACCTTGAAAAGCATGCAATGTATTATACTTGAAAGAAGAACAGTTCAGAAAATGACCTCCATATGCCTCATCGTTGTTGTGTTTCTGAATTTCTGTCAGGTTACTCAACCCAGCTTATATTTCGCAAAAGCAACAACGTAAGATTAGCTCATTTATTGGTCAATTACTTAAAGTGCTAAGACGCGTTACCCATCCAACCGCGTCGCGTCTGCTGAACTGGCCCAAGCTGGCCCCTAAGGTCCAACTTCGAAACAATATCCATTGCGATTGCTTTTACATTCTCCTTTCTCATTGTCGACGATGACTTCCGAAACTCTCGCTCCCGACAACTCTGCTGTTTCGTCACCTCCCGCAAAGCGTGTCAAGACTGCTGCTACAATGGAAGGTCCCCCACCCCTGCAGATTAAGAAGCTTTCTGAGAAGGGTCGTCTACCCACTCGTGGTAGCGCCTTTGCTGCTGGCTATGATATCTACGCTGCTCGCGATACAACTATTCCCGCTCGTGGCAAGGCTTTAGTTGACACTGATATCAGCATGGCTGTGCCTGCTGGAACCTGTAAGTTGACATTTGAAGCTCTGAACATCCATCTCAAGGTCAGCTACCTGACAAACTAATGACTACAGATGGACGCATTGCCCCTCGATCCGGACTCGCTTCCAAACATTTTATTGACACAGGTGCTGGTGTTATCGATGCTGATTATCGCGGCCAAGTCAAGGTCCTGCTGTTCAACCACAATGACTCCAACTTTGAGGTCAAGGAGGGCGATCGCATTGCTCAACTTGTTCTGGAGCGCATCTATACCCCTGATGTTGTCGAGGTTCAAGAACTCGAGGAGAGTGTTCGAGGCGCTGGCGGCTTTGGCAGTACTGGTTAGACCGTCAAGAAGAAGAACGCCAACTTCTCTTCTTTCGAGTCTCATGAATTAATGAATTAAGCTTTGGGCCAATGGGACAGATCTGTTTAGAACCAGGTCAGGAAGGGTGGACATGGAGGGAAAGCTGTCACAGCTGAGGTTCCTTAACCATAAAACATAGATGGATATACGTTTGATGAAATCATGATCAGGCGCATATTCTCACACTCTTTCTACCAATTTCTATCTGCTCTTTGCTGGTTTCTATAGCGTCTGTAACCTCACACAGAACCTCCCCTATATTATATGGCTTTTGCCTTGTATTGCGTCGCGGGCGAGCGTAAGCAGTCCAGATTCCTCACTAGTTGAAGCTCTGCCGCCTTGCTCTTGACGAGATGAGCCTTAGTCTGGTCAATTCGATCCTCATCTTTCATCTCAGCTGTTGTCCGCTTAACCACCCTCTTCATTCCCTCGCAGGTTTTGGACAAGACCTCATGCATGCTGCCCAGGACCTTCTCTGCTGCGCGTGCAAGGGGCAGTTCAACAGCCGATACAGAATCATCGCTAAGCCAACTAGCGGTATGTCGTAGCCGCTCGTCAGCGTTGAACACAGCGTCACGCATGCGGATTACCATAAGAGCGCCAAACATATCGCCTGTACCGCTGAAGTAGCAATCGATTGACGGGAAGACAATCTTGAAAAAGCGAGCTTTACCAGTCGATGTCATAGTTGAACCAACGACAGAGAGATGCGAAGGCGGATGGTCTGGCGCCTCGAGGTTGACTGAAGTAATGACGATATGAGGAATCTTGTACTTGTCGTGGAGCACCTGAATAGCCTTTCGAAGACTGTCCATGTCATGGATTTTGACATCGGAAAGCAACCTGTCATAAAGTCGTTAGTCGACGACCGGGATATTTACAAACGCTTTGAAACATACTCGGCCTCAAACTGGTTCGGAAGGATCAGGTCTGCAACATTGATGAGCCTCTTGTATGCCGGAACAACTTCCTCAGAGACGTAGATCTTTCCATTGTCACCCATGACGGGATCGAGGGCCCAGAAGAACTTGCCCGGTGTTTGCTTGGACTTTTCCCTAAGTTCTCGGCCTATCTTACCGACCGTGTCAACGGCCTCAGCGCCTGGGATATATCCAGAGAGCATCACGTCAAAATCGTCCAGGTATGACTGCTTAAGTCCTTCCCACAAATCCATGATCTCTTGAGCTGAGACTCTCGTTCCCTTCCATTGCTTATAGCCGGTATGGTTGCCTTTACAGGCGAAGCCCGCCAGTCAGAAAGATCGGCTCATTATTTTCGCTTCATCATTCGAAGGTACAAAAGTACTCACTGAACTGTACGGTATTGAGAGCTGCGACATCACACCCTAAAGATTGTAGGACAAAGACGGCAATCTTGTTACCGACGTACCTAGTCCATGTAAGTCTCTGCGATGCTGAGAGAATACAGATAGTTACCCAGAGACAACCTGTAACAACAAACCATCAGCCTCGACTCAATACGTGAAAAAGTGATAGCAGACTTCGAAGGCATACATACATGGCTTGCCACGGCGAGAACCCGTGTATCGGGTATCGTTGGTATGAGGGACATGATAACAAGGTATCAGTTCAATATTTGATCCCTCTTGGTATCTTGTAAGCTTCCCGTATAGAAGCCTAATCCCAGTCAGAGAGTTTCCTTGGATATCCGGGGGCGTGAGAGACGTCACAGGACAAAATTTTTCGGCCAACGTCAGCGGATGATTCTGTGGTAATCCCAGGAATCACGGAGCCCAATAACAATGAAAAATTGAGCGTTGGCTGTCAAGATCGAGGGACCAGGGAACAAAAACCTGAGTCTGACTCAAGGGAGTAAATTAGTTCTGGAACTCGGTTGCGGCGTCTTTCGAGCTGCATATCGCTCGATATTAGTCACGAGTCAACTTCAAGAAATTAGGTTAAGTCTGGAGCATCAAGAGAGCTTTATGCACAGTTTTGAAAAACAAAACTTAGAACACCTACACGATGTCGAACTCGATGAGAAAGCGAAGACTTGGCCCAATGACGGCGAGAACAGACCTCACTCTATGTCTGGAGTTAATACTCTTCGATGGTTACCAGTGACTTCCATATCATCGTGTGCCCCGCCAGCCCCGCATTAGGCTACCTTTTCTACGCTAATTAATTCCAGTCAGTATGTGGCTAAGAAATGTAGACATGCTGTGAATAGCTTCAATCTTCAGCCTGGCCCTACTTGTAACATAGGACGTGACATTGTGTAAACAGTCTAGGAACGGTAAGAATCGGGTTTCTCGGCATCAGAGTGTTGGAATCTAATAACAATAGCTCAGTACGTATATATGATAATATCTCCCTCCAATGCAGACAGGACGATGTCATGTCATTTCAATGTCATAATTGAGAAGAGTCATCTTGTAATATCATTTATCGTCAAAACTGGTCGGTCAACAAGGGACTAGAAGCTCGCGACTTGGCACCCTTTGTATTCCCTATCTAACCTGTTCGTTTCCATTCCTTTCCTTCCACACACACATTTTATGCCTGCACAAGACTTTCAATAGCAGGAAAAATCCTTGATTTCCGTATTTCTTCCATATTCCTCTCCCATGTACTCCGTCGGAACTGCTTGAAGGTATCATTTCAACCACAAACGCCGAGCTCATACCCATGTAGCAGGTTGGTGTCGTATTACATTATGACACTCCTCTATTCCTCATCGCCGATCTTGGGGGCAAGATAGAAACGCAGATGGCTTTGACCTCCAAGTCCGTACTCAACCAAGAGAGGCACTTCGTTAGAGAGCTTGATCTTGACCTGGTCGGAGAGGCCAGCAGCCTTGCAGAAGTTGACCAGGTACTTAAGGGAGAAGGTGAGAGCGACAGGCTCGCTCAACTCAATTTCGACGTTTTGTTTGGGTTTCTCGAGATCGGTATGGCTTCGAAGTGTCACTGAGCCGTTGCCAATGTCGCCATTGCATGCAAATTTAACACCGTCCTTGGAAGCCTCAATCATCACTGTGGAGCTAATCATTAGAGAACAACTCGGCAGCTAAATAGAAAGCAATGCTTGCAAAACTAACCTGATTCTGACATAGCCATCAAATCCGTACAGATGCGACGAAACTCGGCAGAGGGCATTGCAATTGTAGCAGCATACTCAGTGTCGGGAATGCCCAGATGCTCTTGGTCAATATCCATGAGCTTGAGGTCGTACTCGCTGATGCGGTCGTTCTCAGGGCTTTCGAATTGCAAATTCAGCACATCAGGTCCATCCTCAGCCTTCAGCGTGAGGACGTCATTACTCTGAGCAGCGCGTAGAACCTTAGTCAGGGATGTGAGGTTGACACCGAGGGAGATGTTACGATCGCAGCGGAACGGCTCGAAGGATTCAGCATTGAGCATCATGGAAACTAAGGCAACATGGGAGTTGTCCATGGCCTGCAGCTGAATGCCACTATCATTGCAGTCGAAGTTGCAATCTTGGACCAGATCCTTGATCGCGTCGACGACCTTCTTCAACAGATCGGCTTGAGCGAGTCGTGCTTCCAACATCTCTAGTTGTTTGTTAGTCTACCGCTGATGCGTTGCTGAACGAAATGTGAAGCTGCCACGCATACCCAAAAGGGCGGGGTGAGTGTTGCTGGGGTGACTGACTGGTTGTAAGGCTTCTTGTTAAAAAGTAGGAAGGTAAAGATAGGGAGTATAATCAAAGATTAAGTGAACAGGAAGTGAATGGAGTGGCTCGCAAAGTGAAGTGTTCCTAAAGGTATTTATGAAAGAAGTATGGGAGGTTGTCTGGTGGATGGGATGCGAGATGGGGATGTGTGCTTTCGTCGCGAAATTGTTAGGCTGCTTTACTTGCGCTAGCTGGCAGGTGGGGGTCACTTAACGCGCGATCAAAGACGCGTCGCGTTTTTCGAGGGCAGGTTTTCGAGGTTATATCCTTAAAAATCTAAGATTTCTCTAGATTATAGATAATAATATTTTTCTTTATATAACTTTACTGTATTTTAATATTAATAACTATGTTCTATTTTATAATACTCTTAATAGCAGTATTACCTCAAACTGAGGCATCTTATATAGAAGACAAAGCCTGGCTCTATTGCCACATAGGCGATATATATTCTCAATCCTATAAAGTCATGAATTAGACAAAGTTTCACTAACACGCCCATCAGTCGTCGATATGAACCTTTCCCACGAAGTATCCATCAAACACTTTTTTTCCTGTCCTCGGGGTATAATATACATCAAACGCCATATCTTACATTGCCTAAAAGCTTGAACTCAGCCCTGAGTCAGCTTCTGCACTTCGACGTTGGGCCTTCATGATAGATTCTAAGCTCTTTTCACCCTCCTCCATGTTGTCATCTTCTTCTCGCGTTTCCTTTCTCTCGATGTCGTACCTAACTCGTCCGAGGGGTGGCAGGGCCTGCTCCCACGCTTGTTGGAGGGGCCTTTTCAGGCTTTTCTTCATATGAACTTTCATGACATCTTCTGCAGGCTCCTCAACCGGCTCTTCTGACTTAGAATACGCCTTCCTGGTGGCAGCTGGCATTTGCGGTATCTCGCCCCTTCGGTGTTTGTTGGTCCATCTCCACCCATCAAGTGAAGCCGCAACCTTCTCTGCCTGCTCCTTTCCATAGAAGTGCTTTATTTTGCTGACCAAATATCGAAGCCGAGTCTTACGACCCATCCTACCCTCCTCGAGATCTTGAAGCAGGGTCTCAGCTAGAATTTGTATTGCAGGCTGTGACATATACTGCCCAGTTCTTTTGCCCCAATTGATTGCGGTTTCGATATATCTGAGGCGCTGTCGGGCTGTCAAACCAGGTTTCCTGGTATAGAATTGACATATTTCTCCCAGAAAGTCCATCATAAGTAAGATGTTCCGTACGATGGGAGTCTGCAGTCGGGTGGTAGTTTTAGAGGAGCAAAATTCAGCGATCCTCCAAATGAGGCCTGGTGGTAGGTCGGGATGCGTAATGATAACTTCAGCATGTCGTGCCCACATATACCAAGGGAATTTATGCTCGATTGGCTGTCCCTCATTATATGATTCCCAGAGTGTGACAGCACAGTAGGGGTCTTTTTCCATCTTCATCATATCATGTATAATCCCATCACGATCACTCAGCAGTCGAATCGACTTGATCAATGTATCAAGGTGTCCAAAGGTCTCACTGGTATGGGTAAGCGCCCTTAAGTTCGCCATGCGTTTCTTGGTCTCGCTGTGACGAGAGTCTGAAAGTATTGCTGCCCAGGAGTGTAGCTGGGTAGGCCTGACAAGCCACTTATATAATTGCTCCGGGCGTATTGCTCCCTGTGTCGTCATCATAAGGCGAATAGCCATGAATTGCCAGACTTCTGACTCCGCCCAATCTTGCGTGTCGTAAACATTGTTGGCGAGCGTGGAGAATTCGTGTGCTTTAAGACCAGGAGCTGCCGCCAATTTCAAGAACAGTTGGAAAGCTAATGTACGTCGTTCTGTCACGTTGACAAGTTGGAAGCAATGTTTCGTCAATGCCTCAAATGTCTCCATCTCCGTAACATCTCGAACACCAACTAATCGAGCTAATTGTAGAGTGCGGCGTAAGAGGCGGAATGATATGGGTCGTGTGGGAAACTGTTCACCTGATGCCATTTCTAATTGGATATGGCTGTGCATCAAGTCCAGGTAGTCACTGGTGTCCAGGAGTATTCT
Source organism: Fusarium burgessii (assembly GCA_002980515.1). Lineage (NCBI taxonomy): Eukaryota > Fungi > Ascomycota > Sordariomycetes > Hypocreales > Nectriaceae > Fusarium > Fusarium burgessii. Next base: position 15,190 of record PVQA01000259.1, read on the forward strand.
TTCGTATAGCGCAACTAATCTTAGAAGCTCCTCCAAACAGTCGAACGTAGAGGGTTGGGGTGTCATTCGCAATATTGTTTGGAGACACTGGTGCCAAACATGCACCCCAAACAAATCTTCAGTTGGAGAAGCACGGCTGCGATAAATAGCATGGATTATGTAAATCCATTGTTTGGCAACCGCGTTGTCGAGGACTTTGATCGGTGCTCGTTGTCTGAAATGGTCGTCAAATGGATCCAACGCCCGGATAAGCTCATCTTTGGAAATTGTTCTTTCCTCAACCATCTTCAAGACTTGAAGAACGTAAGGTTCGCATATTTGCGTCAATGCTTTTTCATCTTCAAACTTGTAGAATTTGGCGAGCCGCTCATTCATGTCACCCAGAGCCTGGTCTATTGGTGAAAGAGTTCCTTCTACTGGTACCCGACTGGCTTCTGGTGGTGTAGCCACCGCAAGTTCGTTGTTCTCTTCATGTCCCATGTCCTCGAGATTTCTGAGAAATCGCTCAAATAGGCCGACTTTTTTTTTATGACGATCATTTGGCGAAACAGGAGCCTCCCAGGTCCATTCGCCGAGATTAAGGGGGACTCCGATTCTCCAAGGAAAGGGTGAAGCGTGGGAATTTGGAATAACGGCGGCCATGTGTCGCTTGCCCAGACGACGTCGGCTCTCGAGCGGGCCAGCATATGAACTCAGACATCGACGAGGAATCGAATAGACGTGTTGACATCGCTCAATGGCTCGGGCTAGCATGGCATTGGTGATCCAGATGCCGTCTGATGAGCTTGCGGTAGTGCGCACACCATAGCGACGGTATAGTGCGGGATAATGCATCGTCGAAACATTGGTGATGCTCAAATCACGGGATACGATATCGGCATTCGATTCATCTCAGCATTGTGAGGCCAAGGATCTACGCAAGATTCAGGTCAAAATTGGTTTTGTAACGACTGAAGAGAACTTTCAATTTGGAGCATTTGCCCCACATATTTTACCCCAGGTTCTTGGAGTTCTAGCATCGAGCATCGAAGCAGATGCCTGAGGCTTCGTCAGGCTGGGGGACAGGAGAAAAAGAGGGAAAATACAACCGACAAAGCCAATTCTCCCGTAAATGTCAAGAATCAAGTCTTAGACTACATAATATTAAATAAGAATATCATAAGCTTAGAATATATTTTGAAGACTTAGGATCAGATTGTACAAAGATATCATAAGGTAATTGGGAATTTTAAATATGCTGGCCTGATATATCTCGTAGAGATATCAAAGGCGTTAACTACCTTATCAATCAACATCATACGGTAAAGAGTACTCTTTCCGCATTTTCTTGGACCCCGAGGTCCCGTACTCGACAAAGGAAGCTCCTTGGGGGGCAAAATGATTCAAGACCCTGAATCAAAAGGATAAAAATAACTAGCCAATGGTTCCCCTAGGTTTATCCTAAACTTGCCTAAATATTTTTGTCGTTTAGGTTCGAGGTCCTAAAGTTTCCTTACTAAACCGAGTAGGGGCCAACGTCTATGATGGAGAGTCGATGTGTTCAAAAGCCCCCGAGCCCCTTTTGCTGTGCGCTGATACGCCGTATCTACTTAGGTTGGAGTCGTCCCTGCGTCTTCCTGCGTCTTCCTGCATTTATTACGTCTTTCCGTCAATGACTGCATAAATAGTATCAGTTCGACTCGAAATTACATCTGACAAGGTCAAGCTACACACTTCCGGGGTTTGTACCAACTTACGTCGCCTTGAATCGATTTGACAGGCCCTAGATAGGCACAAGATCCCTGCCCGCGGCTCCGGCTGGCCACTGAAGAGTGTGGACGGACCGTACGGTCGTCGGTGAGCGTGGAGCTCCCCTAATTAGGAACATCAACGAACCAGCCTGTCCCTGCTCGCATTCGTCTAATACTCCGTAATCCGTACATACTGCTTGTCGCCTTCTCCTGAACACTTGAACACGATATTCGTCCTGATTTAATCAACATCATAGCAAGACATCACATCGATACTTTCACTCTCCATCAATCACCACCGCTCGATGGCTCTGTGTAACTGCTTATCGACCCCGACTACGTCACAGAGAAGCTAGATGGAGCCCGTGGTGTATGAGGAGACCCCGTTCGCCGACTACCTCAGAGGTGAGCGAGCCTCCTTCTCCGTTGCGCGCCATATTACTTTTCCTCTGCGGACTAACATAATTTAAGATGGGGGAGATGAGCCGCAGGCCGACTGGGCGCCCGGTGCAGTAACGCCAGAACTTGATTCATCCGCTGGTCGATCTAGCCCATCACCACCATCTAGTCCATCTCCTTTCGCACCCACTGGCCGACCTTTAGTAAAGCCAAGATTTCGAAATAAGGCTCCGGATGGGCTTCATTTACAAGTTCCGAAGCCCTCGTCATTGCGATCTGCCAGCAGGAAATATTCAGTATGTCAACTCGAATTAGTGTCGCATATCCAATTGCTAAAACCGCTCGCCATAGGCTGTAGTTGCAGCGAGTATCGACCGAGCCGACAACGCCAAATTCCTTGAACAATTCCGATATACCATCATTGCGTCTCAACTTTTAAGTGGTCATTCCGGGCTGGGGCAATCGCAACTAGGGAACAACGGACCTAGCCCGCCAACAAACGAAGACGAATCCCTATTGTCTACCGAAGGAATTCTTGCATCCGTTCTTGCCGCTCTTGCGGTTGCCGTTGTTCTTAGTTGGGTTCTTGGCAGCGGAGTGACCAAGAAGAGGCTGGTATTTCTGCTCGTCCTATGCGCAGCTGCAGTCCTGCTTGGCCAGGTCTATATGAAGCGACAATGGTTGCGATATCGAAGATCGCAATCACTTTCCGAAATGACCTCTTTTGTTGAAAACTCACACAACTTTGACAGTGCGTCAGGCGCAGCACTCTCTCTTATACAAGAAGTAGAATTAGTATCCCGGGGTTATAGGCTGTAGGTCTCTCGTCTTCTTATAACCACGTCCTCTAATCAATCTACAGTAGCGCTCCCCTGCCACCAATTAGCCGTATAGAAGATCGCACGCAGACCCGACGTTGTGTCAGGCTACGCAAAGCCCTGAGACATTCTTTCGAAGAAGTTCTTGAGTCTTACAACCAAGTCTGTACAGTCGTTAATGGATTTGCGGAGCAAACAGACTTGGAAAAATATTACGATATATACGACATTACCGACTTCGACATGTCAGACGCCCGCCGAGGATTGAGTGATGAGGATCTGGACGACCCCGAATCTTTGAGAACCCTCAAAATCCTCGCTGCTCGTTTCTTCACCGTTCGGAAACTATTCCTTTGCGCTCTGCTAGCTCTGGACGCCAACAGCGATGCGAATGACTTGCTTCGCTGGACAACGGCGGTAGAGTCCCTTTTGAGCTTAAACGGCTCAACTCAGTCTGCTCATGCTAGGCTACAGAGCATTCTCAGCGAGGAAGATAGTAAGTACATGATGCACAACCCGAACAATTAGCCGCCTGCTCACGCTTGTCTAGCCTTCCCATCTTCCCCTACACCAAAGAACGCCCTGACACCTGGGCGGGAGCGCTGGAGAGCTCAACTTCGGAAACTTAACTCACTTTCAAGTGGCATCAGGGGCCTTCAAGCAAAACTTCAGCTACTTCGTGAAGAATCCGACAGAGCCCTGAACGACTCGAATGATATCTCTGAGCTCGGTCCGAATCTAATGGCACAATATGAGTCCATTGGCATGGATCTTAAAGACCTAATGACCGCATGGGAAGAGGGCAGGGCAGCTTTGGCACTCGGTATCGATAGAAACGAGAAGAGGCTCTCATCCATGAGTACCTTACTGTCGCCTGTGAGCTCTCTCAGTGGTCTTACTACTGTGGAAGAAAACGGTGGAGCTGCAGCAGCACTCAAGGCATTGACAGGCGAGTCTCCGCCTAGTTCTGAGTATGCTGGCTCTACGGAGCAGGAGGCGCCCGAAGTGTTTGAAGCCGTTGCTCTCCCACGGCCGCGAAGCATGCTTACAAGAGAAGAGAGAATAGCCAAAGTTCGAGAGGAACGAGAGCAAAAGGCTCTTGCCCGACAACACGTTGACGCGACAAAAGGCATGCTTCGAGAACTCGAGACGGTTATTAACCTACGGCCTCGAACTCGTGCCAGCGCGCCAGCAGGTCGAATTGTGTCAATGTAAAGGTGCATCGATTTTATGAACAACCAACATTACGATCATTATCATCATCACTTTTCTACCGCCTTCTGTCCAATTTCACCAAGTTGAAATTTTTATCTGAACCGTCACCGAACCATTTTCTTATTGCTATTGACTCACGAAAAAATACCTGAGCTCCACAGACAGATAAATATGTCAAGCACAGGTAGCGTCACGACGACATGCACAATTCTCTATAAACGACAATTCTCTATAGACAAGCCACAGGAGGCTGCGGCGTTTTAGGTTCAGGGCTGGTGATCTTTGCTTTGCACTATTTACCCACCATCATCTTTCCATACGATCAAGTTTTGAGCAACACTCTTGTACGCCCCAAACCTACGTTATGGAATCGCTGGAAAGCACATGCGCTAGTAAATCGATATCCTTGCAAACCTTTTATTCCTATTTACAGCAATCTATTTCGTTCCACACAATGAGAAGGGGGGAGGGTCACACTTCACCATGTTTGATAGCAAAAATATCTTTTCCTGGAAGGACAATACTAAAATTGCCGCACAACACCGTATTCCCAGCCATACTATACCTTAACGGACAAGCCTCTCCAGGGCTGCTTTGAAGGGTGGAAAGAACTTAGAAATCTACTTGGGTACAGAGGTACTTTTGCAGTTCGCACTTGCCCTGGCAATTAAGAAGCGACTAGGCCCCAACGTGACAGAAGACATGGCGTACAGATGTCCATATGGGTTCTAGTGGAGGGCTGAAACATAAGACGGGGAACTAAAGGACAAAAATAATCAAATAAGTTTAGGATAATCTAAGATAAACTTAATAAGCTTTTTAACCAACCATTTTCGGCACTGTGGTTCAGACCACGAAGTTTTCTGACCCCAAGGGGTTTTAGAGTATTAACAACAAATCATTAGAGTATCATTACTACAAACCTAACATCGAGCCGAACAGGTATAGCAAATTCCCTTCCATTCAGACATCAAATGTCATTACAGAGTCAAAGAAACAGCAAAAGAAAGAATTACATGCTTTAGGCATTGGAAATTGAAAGATCCAAGCGTCATTGATAAATCCAAACATAACGTAAAAAAGAGATAAGAAAAGCAAAACATAGAACTGAGATCGTGAGACCTTTCCCCATTCATACCCGAACCATAAACAAACAAAGAAAATCCTCGCTAGGTATGCGTTTGTCCCTGAAATACCAAAGTTCCCCAAACACCGCCTATATCCTTTTCCCAAGTGGTATCTTCCCATGTGCCGTGTCCCTTAATCTACATAATCTACCTCGGTCTGTCCCATTGTCTCGGTCACAAGACTGATATGGCTCCGAGCGCCGATGGAAGTGCTCCCACCATCACTTGCACCGCCAAACAGATTCTTGGAGCGAGGTACAAGAACCTGTGCAGGGCATACCACTATCTCTTCGTCGCCCTTTCCATTATCATCTCCCTTCTTTACGACAAGTGGGAAAAGCACAACCCTAACAATAGCACCCTGTGCCTCTAGGTCCTCATTTGAGGTTGTAATGCTGCCACTTCGTTCGTTCATCATTGATGCATTGAATTGAACTGTCGCAGTTAGTTCACCATCCGCATCATATTCAGGTCGTAAAGGTGGCAGCATCATGTATTCAGCTTTTTGCGTCCGCATCTCGATTGAGAGACCAACAGCCTCTCTCATGACACGTCGTAGCTGAGATTGAATTTGATCTTCCAAGTTCGACGGTGGCGGAAGGATCTTGCATAGTGTTTGGAAAATGGCTTGAACAACAGCCTCTGTATCCAGATCACGTTGGCGTTTGAAGCTTTCGCGCTTCGACAATAAAGTCAAGGTAACGGCACGCCATTGGCGTACCGCTTCGATAGGGCCGACCTCGGTTAGCAGCTTCTCCAGCGACTTGAGCTTCTGTCTCTGCTCTCTATCCATGCCAAAAAGATAGCGCGTAAAGACAAATTCCCAGACCATATTCATGGTCATGGACATAAAGATATCCCGTCTCTTCACACGGTCCCGGAGGTAAACGTCGACATCGGAACCATCCAGAACGGCATTGTCAAGCCGATCGATTGTTTTCTCGTCATTTATCTCGCTTGTTAAGCGGCATGCACGCATGTCGGAGAATTTGGAGAACCGAAGCACCCATTGCTGAACATGGGAGCAAAGTTGTTGGCAACGGTGGTCGAAATGATCCTCATCCCGGATATTGAGAAAATGGTCGTCACCAGCCTTAGCCTCTAAGATCTGGCGCTGAAGGTCACGAATCTTCTCTTTGGCGGAAGCAAGTTGAGCGCGAAGCTCGGCAATTTCTGCGTCCTTTGCTTCGAGGGACTGTTCGGTGGTACTTTTGGCGCGTCGAGCCTCTTCTAGCTCACGCGCGACAACGGCATTGCGGCTTTCAAGGTCAGTTACACGGCCATTTTCTTTGCTAGCAAGCTCAGCATTGGCGCTTGCAAGGCCATCGTTAACTTCGGTAAGTCTAGAGACTTCGTTCTGAAGGAATTGCAAGGATTGTTTGAGATTGTCGATTTCGGCATCGCGCTCGGCTAGACTGCTGGCAGCTCGTTGACTAAGGCTCGTCTCAGCCATGGCGCGGGCTTCTGTGAGCATTCGGTTCTCGGCCATTAGCTGCTCGACCTTATTCTCGAGTTCGAGAACCTGCATGCTCTGTCGGCGGCGCATGCTGTGTGGCCGGGTTGGCGACCGGGGTGAGCCGATACGCCCCTCACCGAAGCCATCCTGTGTTGCTGTGAGTAGTTTGTTTCGTCGAAATAAATATTCGTGATAGACTTACATAGACGTCGGCCATGTCCTTGGCACGGGCGCGACCCTCATTTGCGACAGGCGTGGAACTGACGGGTGCGGCGGCGGCGGTGTTTTGTTGACGTAGAGCCCGCAAATCACTGCTCATTCGCTTGTCAACACGACGGAGCGGTGGTGTGGGGGTGCCTGACGAGCGGTTGATGCCTGGACTTTCAGGCCTCAACTTAAGCGGCTCTGGGGTCCGACGGCGGGAGAGGCTGGTGTTGGAGACCGTACGACGTCCTGAGCCCTCGAGACGAGGCGTCGACCGTCGAGAAGGTGTTGCATTGTCTGAAACGCTTCTCTGGCCAGAAACTGTCGATGGAGCCGGGTTAGGAGTTGCGGCAGGAGTTGAGGGCTCAGGTCCTTGTAGGGTTGCCGCTAAGCCCGCACCCGCTACAACGGCGGCAGCTGCCGCACCTGCTGGAGCAAGGGCCCCATATTGTTTCTTCTTTTCTGGCTCCGACGTTGGTCCTGGTACTGTAGGCTCTCGCAACACTGGAGTGCCTCGGGGAGATCGACGAAGTCTTCGCTCGCTTGGTGGGTCAGGAGTTTGCAAAACTGCGCGGTCTGCGACTGGATGCGTAGAACTTTCTCTTTCAACCCAGTCTTCGGTATGTACTCCACTGTCGCGTAAGGGTTCTTGACTCAGAAGTTTGCTTCGCCTTAGAATCGGTGTCTCTCCTCCAAATCCGCTATCACGATGTGACTCTTCACTCAAACGTCTACTTCGTCTCTGGAAGCTCAATGCCTCACCAACTGGACTGTTGTCGCGTTTGGTTTTTGGTGTTGAGAATGGATCCCTGGTTGGCTCAACTTCGGCCTCAGGTACCTCCGGGACTGGCTCCAAGAGTCTGCTTGGAGATCGTCTTAGATCACTAACATCTGATTCGGTTCCCATCAGTGGCGCAAATGTCTTGCTGTCCTCTCGTAATAGACCGGTCTTAGGCTCCTCAACGTCAGATCCACGACGAAGAAGAGGCTGGGGGGATCCTCTCAACAACTCCAATTCTCCTCTGCCAAGTACCGGGCTTTCCATCGTGTCTGGGGTTTCTGCATATGACTGCCGTGAAGTTGGCTTGCGCTCTTTTATCTGGTTGGTTGAAGAACCTCTGGTTGCATCACGAACTGCCGATATTTCCTCATGGCTCTCTAAGCCCCTGCTTTTCCCTGGCACATCGAACAAGCTCTCGTCAACAGACGATGCGGCATCCTTTGTCTTCCTCGAAGGTTTTGATTTTCTTTCTGCCAGCTCGCCCTTGTCTGTAGTATTTGTAGCAATGTCCTGACTTGTCTCCTTATGGTTGGCAGCACCACTAGAGAAGTCTCTTTCCGTTCTGTGAATCCTCACATCCTGGACTTCTCGGTGCATGAGGTTCTCTTCCCGGGTACTTTTACCGATATCCTTCGTACGTGATTCGGTGTCCTTTGGGCTCTTGTTTGCGTTCATACCACTGATCTGAGGTTTCTTGGCGCTTCCATCCCGAGCGCGATCCTTGTCTTCGGATTTCTTTCCTTCTTCTTTCCTTGCGCCTTTGCTCTTGTCGCTTTCTGTCCAGTCGCCAAACATGGCAGAGCTGAATGTCGCAGCAGTAGCTGCAATCATTCCAGCAAAGGACGATGTACTGGACTTGCTTGGTTTATGCGAACCCGTTTCATCTTTCAAAACTCTCGGGGTAGCAGCCACAAGCTCTGGAGACTGCACAAACTGATACATAGATTCCTTTGAGGTCCGTGGGTGAGAATCGGGAGACTCTTTTAGACGCATGTTAGTCGGCTCTGATATTTCCAGGCTCTTCATTTCCTCTTTTGCATCCAAGGCTGATGGGTTGTCAGGTTCTGCCCCTGGCGATCGAGACAAATCTTCAGAACTTTGCATTGGTGGAAGGGGTGATTTGATCAATAGATTGTCGGTTCCAGATAGCTCATTTCGTGGGGGTGAGGGTGACTGGCGTGTCCTACCCTCGGGTAAGGGCAGATCAGCTTCTTCAGAAGAAATGACAGAATTAACAGTATTGCCATCAGGAGACTCTTGGAGTATTAGATTTTTATACACCTGCAATGCAGGTTTGGCAGTTTGCTCTGTCTGTATTGTTGCATTTGCAAGTGCAAGCGGAGTATCTCGATCATCAGTGGATGCGTGCTCCCCTGCCATTGATGATTCACCAGATCCTAATTCCAAGACTAGCTTCTGGGCTATCTTCTTTTGTTTTTTCGACAGTTTGGCAATGGGCTTGGTTCCATGCGGCTCCGTTGCTGTTGCAGACAAACTTGATGGCCCATGGGAGGGGCTGGAGTTTTCCCCAGAGACCATGTCCCTGTAACGTGCATCTTTGTTCGAGCTAGCATCCCCTGACGTAGGCGTAGTGGAAAGAGCCTTAGAAACTGGTGGCATCATGGTATCTTCGTCCACAATATCCTGCATTTGTGTAACTGCGGAAGTATGTAGCACGATTGGGGTCGCCACCGGAGCTTCTGAGGCTGTGAGTCTATCTTTGGGCGAAAGAACGCCACCACTGATTTCACGACTTGATGCAGCTTGAAAGGTTCGAGGCTCACTTTCGGTTACCAATCCAGGTTGAAAAAACTGGGTGGGGGTTAGATCGCCATCCGGCTGATTGTTCGTTTTGTCGTGCTTCAAGGGTTCCTTCCTGGGCAATGTTGATTGTGAATCATCTGACACTGCCGTATTCGCAGGCGCATCGGAAACTTGGGCACGGTTCTCTGAGAGAAGGTCGCTACTGACAGGATGATTAGAACCGATTTGGTCGGAAACCACGTCTTGGTGTGTTTGTCTCGCTGTCTTGACAGATTCACTTTCTGTTTGCTTTTGCTTCTGCTTCTTCTTCCGCTTCTTCTTTTCCTTTTTGGACAATGACTCCAAGACTTCAGCGGTAAGGGATGGTTCAGAGAGCTGTCGCGATGAGGGTTCAGTAGATGCATCTACTCCAACCTGCGCTAGTGACGCCTCATCCTTTCCAACAGTAGAAGGTTCATCTGCCATGGGGGAAGGGCTTTGTGCAATTTGGACAGAGGGGTGCTCGGCATGGTGATCTCGTCCAGTGAACCCTATTTCTCCCTTATTGGCGAGGGCTGAAGCCATGGCAGGCTCATTCTCGTCTCTATTTTCAATGTTCTGTTTTCCTTCGGTGGCACGACGTAATGCCCGGTCGGATTCTGAAGTTTCAAGCACATCTACCATGTCTAGCTCAAGATCATGGGCACTGTCGTCAAGTTTTGCATCAGTCAGGATCGCGTTGCCGCCAAAAGCGCGGGGGGGCTCGGTATGCTTTTGGCTTGCTAGCTCTGTGGAAACTTTTTCTTCTGTCGTTGACGCCCCGGAGGCATCGTCCGTGTTCATTTCCTTGTCCTCCTGAAACTTGGGCAGGTTGGTTGTGTCCTCCATTTCAACTGCTTCTCCGATTCGCTTTGAAAAGGCAATTGGTTCGTCGGACACCTCGGAGTGACAGCCACTCTCAGCTTCATTTGCAGTTGTTGTAGGTTTTAGCGCAGACTGTGGTTCTGATCCCGAGCCATCACCCGGCTGAGTTGATGATGCTCTGTCACCGGTGTCGACCTGAGGAATGGCGAGAAGTCCAGTCCCTAATCGGGTTTCACAAGAATCGATAGATATTACATCAACAGGTTTTGACTCGTTCTGTAAATCCTTTCGTGCTTGTGCATCATCTAAGATTCCACCCTTTTCGTTGGCATCACTATGTATGAGCGCAGTGGTGGAGGACTTATTCTTTTCCTTCTTCTTTTCATCCTCCCCCGGAGTGACATTCTCGTTGCTTGGCCTGATTTTGAGAGAACCCCCTTCAAATAGCTCGGCTTGCGCATCAGATTGAGAGACCTGCAGTATGTCGTTTGGTGGATCGGGTGTCTCTATCAATGGTCGCATATTGGCAACCTTCTGAGGTTTTGTCGACGCAGATGACTCCACATCCTCAGAAGTTGGAAAGGTGCCTGTGTGCGTATATTCATCAATCTTTTTGACAGAAATACCTCGTGAATCGGGGTTTCCGTCGGTATCCAGATGACTCCCAGAAGCCTCGGCTGAGTTATCAGCATTTTTAGTTTCAACCAGATCAGGGCTCATTCCTTTTTTTGGAAACTCTCGTGGGACGTCAGGTACTGGACTTGCAACCATGGTTGGGGGCGGATATGTCGGTCGAGCGAATGTAGCCGTAACGTACTTGTCCTGAGGCCTGCTGTCACTGTGATGCTTTTGTGCAGGCTCGGCAAAAGGAAAGTAGGATTCATGTTTTTCATCAACCCCAGCAGAAACGGCTGGCTCACCGTTGTGTTCGAAGCCCTCTACAGGGAGGAGGCCAGACTCCTGGTATGCCTCTATCTCCTTTCTCCCCTCTGACAAGAAACCAGTTGTATGAACTTGGGCTACTTCATCTCTGGCTTCCCATGTTTCCTGCTGGGTCAGGGTCTCAACGGCACATTCATCTGTAGCAACACCCGCATCGATCTCTGGTATATCTGGGGCCGCTTGTTCTATAGCTTGAGTCGAGGGCGCTTGGCTCGTGGGATGCTCTGGTGCCATTTCCCGACTTGGCTTGTGTTTCAATGATGATTCCAATTTTGATTCAATAGCTGATGACATTGGTGCGCTATCACTTCCCAGCTCCTGTGACATAGGCAGCGGAGAGCCATGGATGTCTTCCTGGTCATCGAGATCATCCGGTTTGACTTCAGTGATCAAGGGTGCCTCTGCCACTGTTGATGTCTCTGCCAAAGCGCGAACTTCGCTGTCCGCCCTTGTGTTGTTGTTCATTCCCCCCTTGGTGTCTTGCATCGTGGAAGGCCCAGCATCGTCTTTCTGAGGCTTTTGTTGATCGGGCCCAGTCTCATAGATCGCTTGTGTCTTAGGTGCAGCTATTGCGTCTAAGGAAAAGCCGTTGTGGCCAGGCTCAATCGACTCCTTTAGATCACTACCAGCTTCCGAGCCCGTTCCGCCTCTTACATTAGCGTTACCTTCAGAGATGCTGTGGCCGCTTTCGTCAGGCGACACAGCCATTGACACCCCCAGATCTTGCGCAAGTTGCTCGCCACTGTTGGCATTAACTGGTTCGATCCGAGATTTGGCAGGGCTCGTTTCCGAAACAAGTTCGGGCAGGGGATTGCCAGATGAATGGGTAAGTCCAAAGGCAGCCTGGATGATTGGGTCGAGACCCATCTTTCTTAACTTCTTTTTTATGTTCTTCCTGTCCTTGGCGGTAAAAGCTTCCCACTCTTCGGTAGTAAACTCATTCTCAGCACGTTGATAGGGTGAGAAATTATGTTGCTTCTCGTCTGTACCATCTATCACCTGGTTTGGAAATCCAGGTGAAGTCTTCTCGGGCGTAATAGAGTCATGAGAAGGAGATGATTCAGCACCGAGTTGACGAGAGACTAAATCAATGGTTGTTCCTGGCATCTGCCGAAAGCTTGCATCGATCATCGCAAGACACTCAACTCCATCTGCCTTGTTGACTGGTTCGGATTCTTGGCTGTCTTGGGCGTCCGATACGTTAGGTTCGCTCTGAAATACAGCAGTCTGAGACAATGGTTCAGATGAAGTTCCTTGATGTTGAGGTTTGGAAGTGGGTTTCGTTGTCTTCTCCGTAGATTGATATTGTTCATTATCTTCTACGCCGATGGCAGTCTGGAGGGGAATTGTTGGTTCAGGTTCGACAACGGATGCAGAGGAATCAGGGGCTCCTGAGGTTGCTTCTGGAACAAAAGTGAAGGCAGAATTATGAATGGGGGATGCTAGAGAATCTGCAGTTAACGCCGAATCATAAGCGACTGCAAGATTCGAAGTAGTGCCGATATTGTTGGGTTTGCTTGATTCCTCCGTTTGCCCGGCATCTTCATCGTAAGCCTTCTGTTTGCTCTTTTTCTTCAACTTCTTTTTCTCTGCGCGAGACAAACTCCTTGGGGCCTCATCGATACCATAGCCAGATTCTGTTGGGTTGTCGAGAGGCACAGAAGCAGCTGTAGGCGTTATCTCGGGAGTCGAAGCATCCTTACACGCACCAATGGTGAGCGGGATAGGTACGGTTTGTAAGTCCTTGTGAGCCTGTTGAGATTCAGATTCCGTCAACTTGGCCCAAGCCGGAACATCTGGAATTTCCAAAGGCTCCGTTGCTTTTTCAGTAGTGGCCGACGGCGACGGCGGTTGGCCCTCGAGAGACTCTATATCCACAAGTTTCTGTTCAGTTGCGTCCGTTGCGATTTGCGGTGGCGAGGGGGTAAGAGCATCATATGCAATGAGATCAGAAGTAGCTGGGTTTGTGGTACCAGGCTCCCGGTTGTGATCTGTATTGGCTTCTTGGAGACCAGGTGGAGATTCAGTAATATCGCCGACAAATTCGAGCTCGGAAGAGGGTTGTGCAGAAGCTTCAGGCAGCTGCAAAAGAGGTCCAATGCTATCACTAGTGCTTTGTGCTGTGACAATTTCATCCATAGTTTCAAGAGGTGTGTCTGTTGATGTCTTCTCAACGTACAAAGGCTCGGGCGACCTGGAAACAGTAGCGTCCTCAGATAACCCGGTAAATGTGCTGTCTCTCATCTCATCCTTCTTTTGGGAAGAGGGTGAGGGGTTTTGATTAAGCTCTTTGGTGGAATTTGACTCGGTTGCGACAAAAGTCTCTAATTCCAGTTTAACTTTTGAGCCAGGGGCTTCAATTGTCTCATCGGGCTCTCTGAGCTTCTGTCTTGGTACAACCTGATGTTCTATCGAGCCATCTCTTTCTCCCGCACCTGCCTGCTCAACTGCAATATTAGTAATTGGGCCTTCATCAAAATCAGCCACTCTATCTTCAGAATCAACCTCCAGCGCAGGAACAATGATATCCTGTCCGGGGGTTGTCTGTTGCTCAGACTCGGGTTGTAAAGTCTGAACGTCGGCATCAGCTTCAGGCTCAGCAATAGCTCGTCCAGTCGCAGTGTGAGTATTGGTGTTGTCCAGAGATTCAGTCTCATTTTTGGACTTGGATTCAGCTTCAATGTCAGGCTCAATTATAGGTACAGTCTCCTCAACCTCCGGGGATGTTTCATTCTCAATTTCAAAGCCAACCTCTAGGTCTGCCCTGGTGGGGGTTTGGGCCACAGGTTCGGGTTGAACACGGGGCACTGCTCCAGACTCCAATCCATCTTCAGCCAAAGGTCCCGCTGCTTCCTCTTCTGAGGCTCCGGTTTCCTCAGGCCTCTGCGGTTCGGGTAAGCAGTCCAAGGCAGCCAGAGCTTTGGCTTTCTTCAATTTTTTGCTCTGTTTTTTTGACAAGCCAGCAAACTCCTTATTGTCTTCTAGTTTCTCCTGTCCCAGTTCCGATTCCGGCTCCAGCTTCGTCTCGGGCTCGACAGAGGCTTCAAGATCACCAGCTATGCTCTTGTCCTCCTTCCGTTTTGTACCCTCGGAAGATCGTTGGCTCTGGGCCTCATCCACGGCGGCGGCGGCGGCGTCCTGCTTTTCCGGTTCCGGATTCGTCTCCGGTTCCGGCTCCGTTGGACGGTTGGTCTCGGGGTCCTGCAGGATTTCAAAATCGTTGTCTTTAGCCTTCTTCTTTTGGTCGGTCTGGGATTGACTGAGGCTAAACCCACCCCGCTCGTCTTCAGGACCAGCTGGTTCTTCGCTTGGAAGCTCTCCGGAATTACCGGCATCTGGTACATTGGTATCGTCGGCTGGATGAGCCATGTTATCCTCTTGAGGAATCTCTAGATCGGGCGTCTCGTTTTCATCGGTCTGCTTAGGCGTCTCGTCGTGCGTGTCTTGAGGGTTTTCGGCTGGGGCAATTGTTCCAGGCTCGACCGGAACTTCAGCAATATTCTGAGAAGCGGCGGCAAAGTCAGGCTCGGTCTCAGTTCCCTGGGTTTCTTCAAGGGCAGCCTTCTTCTTTTCGGCCTTCTTCTTCTTCTTTTTGTCCTTCTTAGACAGCTTCGCCGGAGAATCGGGGTCCTCGACGTCCAGAGGATTTTCGGTAGGGGTTTCATCAGGTGCTACGATACCAGGCTTGTCGGTGACTAATGTTGGTTCCTCGGCAGAAGGGGTTTCTACGGTGGTCTCGGCATCAGCTGGCTGTGTCTGCTCATTGTCTGTTGGGGCAGTCTCGACGACAGTGTTTGTCATGTCCAACTCAATTCGAGTCGACGGCTTATCTTGAGGAAGAGGGACCCCTGTAGGTTCAATACCGCTTAAGTTCACAGTCTGAGAAATGACAGGATTTGCTTCTTGCGGGACAGAGATCTCGACATTATCAGAGATCAAATCGGCAGAAGTGGGCTCAGAAGGTTCTTGGGGTGTGGACTCGATTTCAGGATGCTTCTCTGGCTGGTCAGAAGAGGTATTCTTCTTTTTCTTCTTCTTTTTCTTGTTCTTCTTCTCAGATGGAGTTTCTGGCTCGGCATCTTCGGCAATAGCCCGCGAAGTCGCTTCAAGCTGGGTTTCAGTGACCGGTCTCTCAGTTGCAGGCTCTAATAGATGACTAGCAGCGGGGATCTCAGGCTGTTCAGCATACTTAGGTGGCATTTCATTTGACAACTCCTCAGCAACTGGAGCTTGAGAAGCTGGTTCAGGAATGGGTACTTCGTCAATGCTGGCAGTAGGATGATCGAGGGATCCAGCTTCCAATGTTAAAACAGGCGGTTCGCTGTTTTGTGTTGCGGTATTTGGAACTTCCCCATTATCAGTGAAGGAGACCGATTTCTTCTTCTTCTTCTTAGACTTCTTGGTCTTTGCTGGTTCTAAAGCTTCGCTTTCAGGAGCTCCTGTAACATCTTGAGATTCCGCATTCGTAATCGTGTCAATGACATCAACACTTTCCTCGTTTCTGTCAACGATCGGCCCAGACATTGGCGCTTCTGTGGTCTCAGTCGGCTGTCCAGCTTCTTGGGTCTCATTCTCCGTAGAAACTTCATTAGGACGGGCTTCAGTGACAGCCAGGGATCCGATAGTAGGCGCTTCCTCGCTCATGTGGCTATCGTCAAAGACCACGGTACCCTCTTCCTGCTTTGGTATGGCGCTTATTCCAGGCTCATGGGTGGGTTCATCGGCATTACTATGGGCCATCTGTTTTTCAGAAACCTGCTCTTCAACTTCAGGGTTGGCTCGAGCCGCTGACCTTCGAGCGACGCTCTCTTCGAGGGCCGCAAGACGTATTTGATCCTTTTTCAGAAGACGTCCATTCCTTCTCGCTTTCTTTTCAAGAAGAGAATCAATCTCTGCCTTCTCACCCTCGGCTTCAGCATCTTCGATTGCGAGAGAGGCCTTCTCCCCAGCTTCCTCATCTTCATGAGCATGAGCATCTCGCCTCACTGTTGGCAGGTTTTCATCAAGAGTAGGTTTGGAGGCAGGATCGTCAGATGAGAGGACTAGTTCTTTTGGTAGATGTTCACCCACTGGCTTCTCGCTTTGGGCCTCATCTTTAGTTTCAATCTGAAGTGAGTTGTCTTCAGTCTTCGATTCATCCTTGACAACAGTTACAGTTAAATTGTCCAAGACCGGCGGCTGTTCTTCGGTATCGAGTCCAGCTAGATTGGATTGTGGCTGTTCCTTGGCCACGACCTCGGACACTTTGTCACCGATTTGAGACTGTTCTTGAGCTTCAGGCTGGGATGATTGGTCACTGGCTTGAGCCTGGCCCTCAAGTTCAAGCTCAGGTGTTTTGTCAACCATATGTAGCAGTTCTTCGACCGCAGGCGCAGCAGGCTCTTTTCCCGTCAATGGCTGTTCTAGAACGTGATGCTCGGCTGGCTGATCATCAATTTGTGACAGCTCTTTGAATTTAGGTTGCGTAGGTTTTTCGTCAGTCGATAGCAGGTCCTTATCCTTGTGCTCAGCCAGCTGGTCACTGGTCTGCGGCTGTTCCCTGATTTGCGATTCGGTTACATCAGTATCCAACGGCAGCTGTTCTTCACGTGTAGGCTCAGCGGTCTTGTCATCCCCCTGTGGTTGATTATTGGCTCCTGATTCGACTGCCACATCATGTGTCAACTTGTCTGGAGGCTTCTCGTCGGGTTGAGCATTTTCAACAGCAGAGCCAGAAGTTTCAGTCATGATATCCGAGGCCAGAATTTCGAAGGTACCTTCGCCAGACACTACTGCGGCTTCGGTAGTTGGTGCTTCCTCAGTGATTTCAGCGTGCATGGTCGTATCCTTGATTTCTTGCTCAGATGGCCCATCCTGGCTAGTCTGGTTCTTCTTTTTCTTCTTATTCTTCTTGGCCTTCTTCTTCAATCCCGTTGCGTCGCCTTCAATGTTTCCAATGGTTGTTTCTACACCAGACTTCGCACTATCCCCTTCAATAGCCTTGCTGACAACTTCTTTGTGTACTTCTTCAGTGCTGGCTTCGACGGGTTTTGTGCTAACGTCAGGGCTTGTCTCGTCAACTCTCGCATCATCGTCCTGCGCTGGAATGGAAGGCTTTTGCTTGGAAAGCTGGTCAAAAGTAGCTTCAGCGGGTTTTGTTGAATCCTCATAGGCAGCCTCAGTGAACTCCTTCGCCGGAGACGTAGCGTCATTGCCCCCAGTTATCGTGGAGGGGGATTTGTGTTTGATTACGTCAGATGTGACTTCAGCAGCCCTTGATGCCTCGACCAAGCTTGTTACCGCAGATCTCGTGTCGTCACCTTCCACCGTTTTGGCGGATTCCTCCTGAACAGCTTGGCCAGGGGTGGCCTCAGCGGGCTGTTTGTCAATGGTGGGTATCACTTTGCCCTCACTAGGATCGCCATGGTTGACGTCCTCAGTGGCTTTGTCTGATTCGTCGGCCTGGGTAGGCTCCGATCCAAGAGAAGTTCCTTGAGATTCTTCTGCTGGCGTATCACCTTGCGAAAAGAGTTGTTCAGAAATCTGGGGCTCGAATGTAGGGGGGTTAGCTTTGTTGACATCTGTTTCGGAAGCTAAGCCCACAGCGGAAACATCTGGCTTGACGTCAGCGACTTCTAATTTTTCAGCCCTGACGCTAGCAGCCTCATTATTCGTGGGAGCTTCACGATCGAGTTTTGGTGTAGTAATATCGGACTTGTTGTCTGTTGCTGTTGACTTATTAGCACTTAATGCATCAGGCTGGTCCTGAGTGTCGGCTTGAGATTCGTGGGGTTTGTTCTGTGTCTGCGCTTGATCACGAAATCCCCACATCCTTTTGAAAGCAGAGATTCCAGCCGTCGCAGGTAGTGCACGAAGGGCAGATGGGAAGTATCCTTGGCTTTGTCTATCTTTCCGTGCATTTTTTGCGGGTGTATGAAGGACACTGGCGGACGGATGATAATCGACATCATCCTTGGAATGGGAATCATCAGGCTCGGGAGCCTCGACCGGAGCAGAAGACTTTCCATGGTCAAGAACTTGATGATCATCTTTTGATAGCAAAGCAGGCTGTGATCTCGAGGCTTCACTGTCCTGAGTAGCATCGGCAGACTCAGAATTAGTTTCAGCTACCAGAACAGGTGGCTCTTCCATCGAACTCTTGTTGACATCTTCCATCGTTTCACTGACTCCAGTATCATCAATAGGCAAAGATTCCCCTGTCAAAGGCATGTCTTGTTTTCCAATCACCGGCTCATCGTCGACTTTAGCACCCTTCTTCTTCTTTTTCTTCTTCTTTAACTTGGAAGTAGAGGTATCGTCACCCTGTGTTGACTCAATCGGGACTTCGGAGGCCGGACCAGAAGTATTTGTAGAGTTGTCTGGTGCTTTCTCCGGGGCATCGACGTTCTCAGTCGCCGTCTCAGGCTGGGCCCAAGCATCGAATTCGTCGGCATTGGCAGGCTCAACAGGAACCTCAGGTAACGGTTCTTGAATGGAATCTGAGCCATCCTCAGCAACTGTCCCGGATGATTCAGCAGGAGATTCAACGGGCGCAACTGGCTCTGCCCAGGCATCGAAGACTTCTTTTCCAGCTTCGCGGGCTTCAAGCGGAGCTGCACCTTCAGCATCGGTGACTGTTGATGCTACAGGTGCTGCATCTTGCTCAGATGCCTGCTGTGTTTTGGTCTTTTTCTTTTTCTTCTTGTTCTTGGATGGAGACGCTGGTTGCTCTTCAGGGGCTGTCTCAGCGATAGCTGAAGAGGTTTTGGGAGTAGCCTCCGTGGTAGCTTGATCGTTAGCAGAAGATTCGATCACCGGTTCAGGGTTGGTCAATGGTATCACAGATTCAATCGCATCGCCTAATCCTCTGGAAGAGTTTTCCACTTCTCGTTCCGCCGATAAGCTCAAATCGATTGGTTTGCTTTGCTCCACGACTTTCTGGGGCTCTTCAGACTCTTCAATCATGTGCTGTTGATGATGCGAAACCGCAGGCTTATGGGTTTCTACAATTTCACAAGCGGCGACTGGTTCATCAGAAGGATCCTCAGAGAGCGAATGTGTGTGTTTGTGGGCGGGTTTGGATTCAACCGCCGGCGGCTTTGTTTCCGAAGGTTCGTTTATTGCGGCAACCTCTTCGCCTTGGACGGCCTGGTAACCCTTGCTAGCAATTTCTGTGAGACTTGGAGTGTCAAATGAGTCTTGAATAATCAGTTCGAGTCCCTTCTTCTTGAGCTTTTTCTTCATGTTCTTTCTGTCCTTGGCGTTCATATTTGTCCATTCTTCAGTGGTAATTTCGTTTTCTGCACGCTGGAGGACGGAATTCCCATGTTTTGCGTCAGGTACCTGCACGGTTTCAGTAGCAGGCTCAATGTGGGTATCAGCAGCTTGCTTCGATTGAGGCTCGATGACAGTGTCCATCGCAGTGGTGCCAATCTCACGTGTAGTGTCGGCAATTTCGTCTCCTTTCACAGGCTGAGCCACGGATTCACTCACGGAACCAGTCATCGCAACATCCTCAACGATTGGTCCTGTAGCAGATCTGCCGGCTGGCACCCTGATGGGATCGGGAGTTTCAGTAGTAGTGTCGGCAGCAGCTTTGATTTCGTTGTCATCGGAGGGTTCAACTATCTCGGGAATAATATTCACAACAGTGTTAGAGGTTGGCTCTTCGACCGACTTTAACGGGAATTCTGGAGATTGTGCTGTGACATCCTCAACTAAGGGTCCAGCAGCGAGTCCTCGAGTGTTTTCCTCTACCAACAAGTCTACCAGAATAGGCTCAAGGGCGTCGTTGGCGACATCAACATCTTCATCCTCTTTGGGAGTTGTAAGCTCCTCGGGTGTAAAGATCTTAGCAGAAATTGCGGAAGGTTCGAATGCAGCCTCACTCGTAGGCTCAGCGACAGGCTCACTCATAGGCTGAGTATCGGGCTCAGCAACATGTCGTGAGGGGGGCTCTATGAGTAAATCGCCCGCAAGAGACTTAGGGAAAGCTTCTCCGGGTGATACCTGCTCTGAGCGACCCTCGAGAGCGTCCGAGAAATGCTCATCAGCAGATGCGAGGTCATCCGATTTCTCTGCGGGAGAGTCGGTGTGCTTCTTGGCTTCGAAGAAAGCAGTAGCAGCCAAAGTAGCGGGAACAGCCACAGCAGAAGCATCAAAAGGTGACGACGCAGGAGAGTAGAGGTCGCTATCCATATCCTTGCTGGGGGATTCCACGGGCATCGGGAGTGGAGTTGTAGGCCCCTTTGCATGCTCCTCGGCCGCTTCTGAAGGGGGGGGGCCTGGGAGCATGGGCATGAACTCCGCACGAGGTGTTGTTTCTTGTGATCCTGCGACAGAGTCCTTGGAATGCTGCTCCGAGAGCTCTGTATCGACACGAAGATCATGCTCAGTATGGTCAAGTCCGGAGCCAAAATAATCGTCACTATGCTTGAGGAACTCCGATTCGGGTGAGTTCCTTGCAGAAGTCTCGCTAGGCTCACTAGGTGGAAGCGCAGGCAGCACTGAGCCAGTGGTTGGCTGTTGGTGCCGTGAGTGTTCAAGAAGGTATAGAGGCATGATTTCACGACTATTGTCCCAGGATGTTGGTCGAGCTGCTCGCCTTGACATGACGACAGCATCCGAATGAGACGTGATAGGAGAACTAGCAGGAGATGCCTTAAAGCTAACAGGAGAGGCAGGGTTTGACCTGTTACCCAGGCGAAGGGCGATGGGAACAGCAGTTCGACTGGGTGATTTCGTAGGCGTGTCAAAAACACTGCGGCGTCGCTGATGAGTCCGCGAATCTCTTCGAATAATGCGCTCCTCGGGAGGGGTATCAGGTCTGCTGTCAGGAAGAGGAGGCAGTTCCTCGGGTCCAGAAGAAGGGCTGGATGGTTCGCTGGGGGGGAGCGGAAGCAGATCGCCATACTGAGGGTCAATGGCTGGTTTGATAACACGCGGCACAACTTCAGGGTCAACCAGTTCGAAGCTGCGCGCACGGGGACGGCCATCACGAGAGACAAAATTCTCGTGATCTGATGAGGCATCGGCGGCGTTGGAACGAGTAGCATCGGACGCAACAATGGCCGCTGCACTCGCTAAGCCGACACCCGCGCCAAGGGTGCCGGCATTATCTAAAAAAGAATCCTTTTTGTCCTTGCGTGGTTTGAAGAGGCTGGAAAGAACACTGTTGCTTGGGCGCTTCTCAGGGGTTCTGCGTTCTTTGTACTCCCTGTCCCGGCGAGATGAGCCAGGCATGGATGCAACTGACTTTACGTCGTCATCATCGTAACGGGACGACTTGCGTCGATGCCCGCTCTCGCGCCGACGCTCGTCTCCCCGTGACTCTGATACAACAGAACTTACATCTCTGTCGTCAAAGAAGTCGCGTCTTCGATCTGATGGGCTACCTCTGTTGTCATCGAAGTCTTCTTCGGCTCCACTTCTTCTTTTTGGCCTCTTGCTTCTCTTGCTGCTCGAACTGCCAACAGAGATTTCGGAGGCTGCTAATGATCGTGTTGGAGAGTCATAGCCATAGGAGTGACGCTTCGATCTTCTTGGCCTCTCCTCATCGTCGTCAGACCTCCTGTGATGAGATCGATCTCGTGATCTATCTCTGGACCTGTCCCTCATTCTGCGATCTTTTGAACGTTCCCTTGAACGTTCTCGAGATCGATCTCGAGATGCGCCTCGTCTTGACGAACGTCGATCAACTGGATCCAGTGTAGAGAAATCTCGGTATCTGGCATCGTCATGAGAATCACGCTGCTTCTTATGCTTCCGTGTATGCTTGGAATCTTCTCGCTCATCGTCTGATCGCACCTCCCGGGAGGGTACGTCTCGAGATGAATGGCGATGGTGCGATGGCTTCAAGGGGGCGGAGACGCGGGATCTGTCGTCATCATAGTAATAGTCGTCGTCCGTCCAATGTTTACGCGATTTCTTAGGGATGTCTTGCTCGTCATCAGAGCGAACGTCACGAGACGGTGCGCCTCTTGAACTTGAGGAGGCAAGGGCGCCAAACGCAAGGGCCGGCACGGCCACCTTGGCAATATCCGCGCCATTGAAAGTGTATCTATGATCTTCGTCTGCAGGACTGTTGTTCCAATCAAGCTCAGATCCGGTGTCTCTGACTGGGGCGTCGCGGGAGGAGCTTGTGTTGTAGTGATTCACAGATGCGGAAATTCTCGGGCTTGAGTCATCATCAAAATCGCGGCCTTTGGGATCCTTCTTTCCCCTCTTGCGAGTGGTATCTTCCCATACTTCTTCGCCGATCTCCCTCGAAGGTGAGGGCTCAGGTTTGACGTTCTCAATCTTTCCATCATCTTGAACCACCACAACATCAGACTTGTCTCGCTTGCGCTGTTCTCGCTTGCTCAACGTTGTAGTCTCGGAATTGTCGTGAGGAAGTGGCACATCTTCAGGCTTTGGCAAGTCTGGCTTGGTTTCGCGCTCGCCTTCGTAGAGAACAACAGGCTTTTCCTGGTGGGTCTCAACCTCTCCGAGAACAAAACCTTGCTCAGGGAGAAGTTTTGGAACATTATCATCTTTTGGCTCCGGAACGATCTCTGCATAAGGTCGCTTGTACCAGGCATTGCCATTTGTGCTGCCATGAGAGTCGCCGTTTGCTTCTTGGACACCTGGAGGGGAGTCGCGCCGGCTGAAAGAAGGGTCATCAATGACAATGTCGGGGTCGAAGCCAGTATCCTTCAAACCAGCAGCAAGCGTAGCAGCAAACTCTAGGTCATCTCCGAAGCCGCCGGGCATCTTTTGGGGATGTGGGCTCGGAGGCTTAGGCCCAGGGATAGGAGGTTCGTGCGACGTATCATCACGGGAAACCTCCTCGACTCCGTGAACAGAAATATCTCTGCTTTCTTCATCTGGAAAACTTCTGGGAATATCTGAGTTCTTAGATGGGATCACAATATCAGGTTCGTTATGTGGCTCGGCGCTGCTACCAGCCAGTGCTGCGGCAAGGATACCCCAACGGCTCGCCTTATTTAACTTTGGCCTGGGCTTGTCGGAAGATTTATCAGTAGAAAAGTAATTATCGGAATCGCTTCGGTTCTCGGGTGTGTCTACTTCAAAGCTCTTCGTCTCATTCTCGCCCCAACTGACAGATTTGGCAACGGAGACTGGTTCGCTCGCAGAGATGATCTCACCCTTGGGACCAATGCTGATTTCGTCAGATGTGGGCGCTTCATCATCGGGCTGTCTTGCGCTTCGTGCCTCGGGAACTGGCGTGTGTTGGCGGCTTGTGGCAGGAGTAGGATAGATCAAATTGAGGACAGGACGCTCTCGTGAAGGCTCTCTCGACCTTAACACAAGAGCCGAAGAGTTATCCCCAAGGTTTCGGAAATGACGTTCTTCCCGGGGGTAGATCTTGTTATCTATCTTCACATCTGCATTGGGTCCATCGAACATGTTCTTATCCGAGTGCTTGTCTTCCATGGTCGGTGGTGTGACAATCGTGAACGGGTCATTCTTATCTTCTTGCCATTTGTCGACAACGGATCGCTCAGGGGATGCACTTCGTGATCGTAATTCGTCAGAAGCGATTTTCCGGGCGATGCAGGCCTCACGGTAATACCGATCTGCTTCCTCTTGCACAGCATCCTTGCGACCCCTTGAGCTGTCCTGAGATCTGTTGCTCGGGTATTCACGGTCTCCACGCTCTTGAGAACGTTCATGTTCGACTGCGACGGCAGCTGCTATGGCGGCAGCTGCGGCAGGAATGGTAGCATGTTTGGCCTCTCTAAGAATAGACTTAGCATTTTCCTCGTCCTCTTCGAGCTTATGAGCAGCTTGGGTATCGCGGCGTTGTGGTGAATCTTGAGACTCCCGTCGGTACTCCTCAACCATACGCTCAATCTCAAAGGAGTCTCGTCGGCTCAACCGAGCGTCAGCTGCGGAAGTATTTGGTGGAGAGTCATCGAAATTGGGCTCGCGCTCAATGGTAACAACATTAGGTGTAAGGGGTCGCCCAGGTGTTGTTGTCTGAGACATGGTGAACGCATCGTCAGCAACCTGGTACTGGAAGGGATCGATGGCTTCATGTGCAGATTGAGTTGAGTCACTTAAGGCACGATGGCCTGCGCCGACGGGGAGGGGAAGGTCGCGGCCATCTTCAGTCGCTTCACGCTCGCTGCTATCAGCTTGAATAAGCTCGCGCAATACGTGGAACTCTGGCCCGGACTCAATACGGAATGCTCCACCTTCGCCCTGATCCTCTCCAGACGCAATTACAACATCAACATTCTTCTTCTCCTTTCTATCCATGGGGGTATCGTCATGATCATCATGTCGTGAAGATTTTCGCTCATCATACTTAGGGAAAATAGGCTCGGGATCCGATCCGCGGTAGTCACGTTCCCATTTTACATTTCGTTCACGCTCATTCTCAAGTGTTTGCTGTCGTTGGTTGTGATGGGCAAGGCGTCGTTCCCAGTCAAGCCTCTGGCGTTCAGGATCTTGGGCTTTTCGCCATTCTAGTTCTTGGGCTTTTTGGCGCTCAAGTTCCCGGAGTTTTTGCTCCTCCGCTTCTAGAGCTTTCTGACGCTCCAGGTCGATCCGCTCTCTCTCTTGGCGCTCTCGATCATCACGGTCATGCTTCTTCTCATCCCGATACTCGCGATTGTCTTTTCGCGAAGATGACGAAGATGCCATAGCCGCACCGACCGCTGCTGCTGCGAGACCAGCCGTCGCAGCTCCACCCCAGCCCTTTTCATCGGGCTGTTCAGATTTGCGCTGCCGAGATTCCCTACGGTTTATATCATCCAACTTTTCGGCATTATAAACCTTTGACGATACTGCCTGCTTGGGGACTGGCTGTTGCAAGGGCACCGGCTCAGGTCGAGTTGAAGGTTCCTGGCGCCGGTCGGGGGTTGATAATCGTCCTGCATCAAATCGCTTCGGATCAGAAGTAGGAATGGGGTACACATCTCGCATCTGAATTGGTCCACCAGTTTCAAGGCTGGCAGAGTCACGACGATATGCAGCAGCCTGTACTTCATCTCGGAAACCACATGGGGTGTTGATTGAGCCTCGAAGAGAGTTGTAGGGGCCAAACAAGCGAGGATCAACAATAGAACCCCGGTCTCCGTATCGACGATAGTCGAATGCCGGGCTCTGACCTGAGTGTCTTCGAGAGCCAGCCATAGCAGCTGCGGCTGCTGCACTTCCTGTAGCTGCTACAGCGCCGACTGCGTGCTTGATGGACTCGCCGACTGTCCCATATGCAAGCTCTGAGTCGGCAGCTGAGCCTGCTTCATCACTGCTAGACGACTCATCATCTGAAGCATCTTCCCAGTCCGAATCATCATCCGAAGTGTCGACGCGCTGCTTTGAGCTACCCAAGCCCTGGGAGCCGTGTTTCTGTCGGCCATAACGAGATGCCATGGCTGCACCGGCTGCAAGTCCCAGGGCAGCTGCCTTGCCCTTGCCTGATCCTCGGCTAGAGAGGCGTTGCTCGTCTTCCTTGGACCGCCGCGCTAAATCAGAGAGTTGTTGACCAAGGGCCATAATCTCCTCATCAGCGGTCTTCTTTCGAGCCGGTCGCGATGCGCGATCAGAGCCTCCAGAACTACGTCGTCGGTGTCCTTGACTCGGTCCCTGACCTGGAGAAAAAGCATAGCCTTGACCAGAGGCGCGGCTTTGACTTCGGGGACTCAATGTACGACTTTTTGGTTGCCGTACATATCCCTGTCCGTAGGCCAGATCAGAGTTGACAGAAGAAGATGACGAGTTACCAAAGTAAAGCACACGACGCTTCTGCTTCTTCTTTCTGTGGAGACGCTGCTTGACACGGTCTGAAGGTGCCTTGAAAAATGTGCCAAAAACACCGCCATACTGTTTCGTGTCCTTGTATCGCGAGATGTCCAATAGCGATGTCGATGTGTCGCTTGAAGACGAGAAAATACTTGAAGGTGTCTGTGGTCGTTGTGAGTTATGCTGCGGTTGATAAGTGTTATTATATCCAGGCACCGACTGAGGCGGCGCGCTGGAGTAGTGTTGCGGTTGTTGATATTGCTGAGGGAGTGGAAATTGCGGATATTGCGGTGACTGTTGATACATTGGAGATTGTTCATAACGCTGCGGGTCATATGCTCGTCGTTGATCATGCTGTTGATACATTTGTGAGAATGGTTGTTGGGGGTATCGTGATTGTTGTGGCGGCAGCGATGGTTGCTGACGCGAATCTCCCTGATCTCTCGGATCGCGGTCGCGAGACTCGTACCACCGGCGTCGAGAGCCCTCAGGGTCCCGAGAGCGATTGTCTCGCTGCATTGCACCGGTTTACGATCTACCGGCGCTGCGAATTTCGTCGGTGAGTTTCTTGAGTTTGATGTTTTGATGGTGTTTTGTTTTCGGGAGCTGGTCGCCAGCCTTCATGGGGGCCCGTCCGTTACGGCCCGCTAAACAGACCGGTGGCTGGGGTCGCACGTCGTTGGTCAAGCTGAGATACAATGGGGATCGTAGCGGGTCTCAGATTTGATCTGGGCGACGAGAAATTTGCCATGGGAGGCCTGGGCGCTAATTCCCAAAACTTGACTTGTACACTTGCTGGCTCGGCGAATATAACCGTATATCTCAATGGGTAGGTTGCAAGAGACAAGCTCTAGGTTTGCCAAGCGTGGCCTGACATCGTGGACATTTGGGTTTAATTAAAGTGCTCTAACAGTCTAGATACCTCATTCAGGCCGCCACACATTGGCTAGCGTCGTCGTAATGTCCACATCGAAGATCCATTGCCAGCTGGCAGTCATCTGCAGTCACACATGCAGGCGGCCTTGGTTTCTACAGGCTACGAAGTGGAGTCTACCCTGTACAGTATCGAAGAGTGAGGATGTCTTTTGTCAAGAATGTCCCGCAATGCCAGCCTTGTAATGCAAGCCCACCTTCACTGATGGTGAACGAATACGTGTGACCAAAGTCTCATTTATTGTAAGTAAGGTGGAGCTGAGAAACGATAAACTCAGGAATGTTCGTTGCATAGATCACAACGAGCCGTTCCATTATTACCCGTTGACTAACACAAGCTCTAACATGTGAAGGAATGGCTCGGGATTTGCATCACACCTCGCGAATCTACCAATTTACACACACAATCTCACGCAATAACACCTATGTAACATAATCTCATATAAATGCAAAATGAGCCTTGTACTGTACACCCCATGTTCGACACATAAACAGACCCGTTTCGTATCAGTAGCCGCTCACGGGCTTGAACTTGACGTGCATACCTTTGGCGGGCCGGGCCGTTATACCGCCCCGAATTTCCACCTTCTTCTCATCCATTTCCTCAGGGTTCGCCAGGGTGAACTCGAAGCGACCGATCCATGCCGCTAGTAAACATGCGAACTCTGCTTTTGCGAAACTGGATCCGATGCAACTCCGTGGGCCATGCAAGAAAGTCAGGAACGCGTAGTTGCTGCTCGCTCCGCCACTCGCTGCCTTGCGGTCAGCGGAACCACTCTCTCCACCTGCTGGGAGCCACCGATCTGGGTTGAATTGGCCCGCATCCTGTCCCCAGAGCTCAGTATCAAAATGAGTAGCCCAAGGTACAATGACAATACGTGTGCCTCGGGGGATTGAGTGGCCGAGAATGGTGGTGTCGTAGGCGGCATCGCGCATTGTCAAAGGGACAGGAGCGTAATATCGTAGAACTTCGCTGCATACGGCGTTTAAGTATGGCATGCGGTCTATGTCGAGGCTGGTGATATCGGCGTCTGAGTCTACCGATGGAAGCCGTTCGCGCACTTCCTCCCGGAGCCTGCTCTGAATATCGGGATGCTTCGAGAGCATATATATTGCCCAAGTCATGGCGGAAGCTGTTGTCTCATGCCCTGCAGCGAGAAATGTCATGAGCTGATCAACCAGGTTCTCGTCGGTAAAACCGCCACTCTCAAGAGCAACCGATAGGATGTCAACATCCGCTTGCTCCTTATTAGCAATTTTTGCTTTCTTCTCCCGGATAAGATCTCGACACACTGCCCGAATATCGGCTGCTGCTTTAGCAATATCCTCATTTCGACGGAATGGTAGTTTGGTGATAAACTGCATGGGGATAATCATGCCGACAAAAGCGAGGACCTGAGCCTGGCGTGATGGCCTGAATATTTGCTTGTACGTTTGAGCGAGCGTGTTTTCGGGATCCTGAATGGCGCCAAAGTCCCGACCCATCCCGGCAAGACCAATGATATCGAGCGTGGCCCGTGATGCCCAACTTGATATCTCAATCTGGGCCTCGTCCTTCCCACCGAACTCGGCCATCATGGTACGTGTCACTTCCCTAGCCTTGCTCCAGAAGATCGGATATAAATTCTTAATATGTCGAAAGGCGAACGCAGGTGTCAAGCTACGCCGCTGCATCTTGTGCTCTTCGCCCTCTGCAAGTAATATACCGATTCCAAGAATGCGACCAATGGACCATCGGAAGTGAGAGGGCTTCGGAAAAGCATAATTGTTTGCGACAAGGACCTCAGCTAATGCCTTCGTTGAGCAGACCATCACTCTCTCTTGATTGAAGAAACCGCGGTAGCAGAGTAAGCCATCATTGGGAATCTTAGAGGCCCTGGACACAATTTACTTATCAGTCATCATCCTGTGGTCTAGGATTCAGCATAAGGAAGATGCCCACAAACCATTCTCGCATTGGAGCACCTGAGGGCTCGGCCATGATCTTCTTCGCCTGGCCCATGAACCAGTGATTCCCGGAAGGCCCAGGAAGATGTCGCAGAGGCGACACAAACAAAGGATATATCCATACTGCCCAGACGCCCCAGATAGCAAGACTTGCAATCCAAAGCTCTATGAAGTGTCCGAAAAGATGGAACCTAGACCAATTGTTTTGGGCCCATGCAAGAGACAAAGTGCTTATAGTAGCAGTGGCAGTGAGAATCTCCCACGGCAAGCCCATGATAGTCAAGCTGAGATAAAATATAAGGAGAGAAAAGGCTCAAGGCCAGATTGTGAACTTTGTGTTGAATCTAGCAAAACACTTGCAATAGGCGCCTGTTGCGCGTCCCAAGGGGTACAGCGACAGGGACTGGTCTTATAAGCGATTCGTCTATCTTGAACGTGGTGGGGAGGCCTAAACATTCGAGGCTCCATGAGATACTCGAGTCGTCAGAGATATAAATGGATGCCACAGGGATTGCACCACATGGTCCGAGTCGGTTGTCAACATTGCACCGTTCCAACGGCATCATCGATACAACAGAAACTCCGACCGACTAACTCTACCTGCGGAGACATCAACGCGCTAGTTCCATTCTAGTATAAGTTGCGGAGCTGGGCCATACGCTTTAATGGAAATCCGATTTAGCAGACACTCTTGGCTCATGGAGCCAAGAGTTAGGCTAGTCAGGTCTTTGGGAGCACAGCTCTGCATGCCGAATTAAGTATTTCATTCGATACTTATCGCTAATTCCGCTACGGCAATACCTGATGATGGCTGAACACGGAGTAGTGAACAATTCATTCTTTTTGCATGCACGCCATCAAACACTTCCCTTCCAATAATAGCACTGGGGGAACCAACCAGAAAGAGAAAAATATCAAAAAATCCTTGACCTGGTGCATTTCAACCATGACCTTTCCATCAAAACGCCAACCCGTGCCAGAAGGACCTGATCTCATGTATTTGTGAGTCCCAAACTCCGTTGTGACTGCGATCAATTCATGACTTCGACGAGTCAATGGCTTTTGCGCTACCGACTTGATTATCGCAAACTGCATTCGTTCTCCTTTGTTCTTCATCCGTCCGCACTTTCTTCATATGCTTTCGAGAGACCAAGTCAACGTTGCTACACCGAATAGCATACTACCAATTGCGGTTGCCATGGTACGTCATATCGGGTGCAGTTTCGTTGTTTCCAAGACCCTCAAATGGTGTGCCCGACTGTGTTTGCAATGGGTTCCGAAGAGTTCTAACACTTGAGCCTTGGTCTTCAGCGTCTTGTGTTGTATATGGAGGTAACGCTGGCAACAGTATTGGTGCCGCTCCAGTTGACGGTTCTGGTTCAGTGGTACGATTTTGAACTGACGTTGATGCGTCGTTTGCATTCTGGGCGTGGACCCCCATCCACTCCCGTGGCTGCCTTTCTGCAAGGGGCTGTTCGGTTTCCTGCGGCATGGCTGACAGACGAGGGCCATTATTGACAGGCTGTGAAGATGTCGACGCTGCTTGATCGCGGTTTTCAGGTGAGGCAAAGTTATCACGCGCGGATGAACTGCCGTACCGCGTTCGAAGTCGACGATGCTGGTGTTCACCACCCTCTCTAGAAGGTGACCTTCTTCCTCCGGGTACTGGTGCAAAATATCGAGGCGGGCCGTTGTTCCGTGCATCTACGGCTCCATAGGTAGCCATAATTGCCCGTGCCAGAGCTTCATCATGTGGACCGCTCGCTGTCATCCTATTGACTACGTCAGTCGATTGTTCGAAGAGAACGATCTATTGAATAGGTATTGTATTTATCCACTCACGCTGGATGGATGCTAGCGCCTCTGTTTCGCATTAAGCTTAGGAATGCGACGGCAGACGAATTGGTTTGTGCTTTGGGCTCCGAGGGAAGCCTGTCCCGGCAGTAAGGACAGCTATCTGAATCTTCTAACCATTTCTTGATGCAATGGTCGCCAAAAAGGTGCCCACATTTTGGTAGACGAAGAGGAGCCTCATTAATACCTTCTGGAGTCTCAACGCCATATTCGTTATAGCAGATGACACAACCTGAAACACATTAACTCTAATCATATTTCAACAGGGAGGAAGCCCTTACTTCGATCTGTCTCAGGTAAATCCTCAAGCTTGACACTCTGGAGTGACTGGAGCGTGGCCTTGGAAGCCACCATCTTGGTCGTCAAAGAGCCTCTGACAAGTTGCATTTGTCGGATAAAAGCGTCGTCCGCCTCGGGTGATGAGTCGGAAACGTCTGGACTGTGGAGAGCATGCTCATGATGGCCATGATACCCGTCATCCTCATTGTCGTCGTGTCCAGGCTCTGTCGACATTATGCGCCTGCGTTGTCGCGGTTGGGACCGACGAAATCCAGATGAAGAAGGAGAAGGTCCTAGGGAGAGCAAGGATAAGCATTTGCAGAGAAACTCAGTCAACAACGTGGCA
Organism: Fusarium burgessii; assembly: GCA_002980515.1. Classification (NCBI taxonomy): domain Eukaryota; kingdom Fungi; phylum Ascomycota; class Sordariomycetes; order Hypocreales; family Nectriaceae; genus Fusarium; species Fusarium burgessii. Next base: position 46,558 of record PVQA01000259.1, read on the forward strand.
CAAACTAAGCAATGATTCGGGAACCCACTGATCTGTGACAACTAAAGGGTATATTGAGAAAGCGGCGCTACTGGGAGAGACTTACTGGTAGGGGAGGGAAAATTGCCAAATGGCCTGGATGATGAGGAGGCAGCAGTGAAGTGACCTCGTCTCGACGATGTCGGGATGAAAGGATGAGGGGGCAGCGGGGCTGGAAGAAGGTGTGGAAAGTAACCAGTGTTGCTATGATTCAAGCTGTTGGCGCTTGAATCGACATGGGCATATGCCGAACGATGTAGTGAATTAACTTCCTGGTGACCGGCTCCGAGGGGAGGCATACCTAAAGCGAGCCCCTGTGGCTGGAAATCCGGAGGTCTGTTGGCAGGAATTTGGTTTGCAAACGCTGTATCGTGGCTGTGATCACCAGTGCCAGAAGGCATCGACGCAACGGGAACCGGCATACTGTTGCGATACGAAGGAGCACGGTCATTTGGCCGTGGCGATGCCGGCCCAGACATGCTACCTGCGTATGAACCCGGAGACGGCATGCCTAACATTGGTGGTAGCATAGCTGCGTGGTGCCCGTACGAATCTGGAATAGAGCTCTGTGTAGGCGGCATGGCATAGTGATGTGAGTAGAGGTGAGGTAAATTTGGGTTCTGGGTAGGCCACGGGTATGGAGGTGAGTTCTGTGACTGAGTATGTGGTGCCCAATGGTTTGAGGCAGAATGCACAGGGTCGTAATGACCGGAAGGCCGGTGGTGATTGCTTGAAAGCATGAAATCCATGGGATCCATTATGAACAAACAACTTGAATATGATACTGGCTCAATCTGGCTCACAAACCAACGGAGCTGCGCAGACGCAAGTCCAGCTGCAGCTCACCGAAATTCGACAAGAGCGAGCGCAATTCTGAAGGCAGTTCTGATTTCGAATAGCACGAAGGGATGGGAGTATGGTTGACGAATGCTGATTGCACAAGGGCTCCACGTCAAAGATGAGCGAATATGTGTATTCGATTTATATGTGCTGGACTAGGACTATCGGTAGCACGCTGCAGTCACAAAACGGTGATCGGGGAACGCAGATAAATCGTGGTCATGAGACCGAAGCTCCCTAGGCGCCGAGGCAGATGGAAATAGAGAGCAGAGAAGGGCGCAAGGGCACGCAAGCGGTCGCGAGAAGGGTAGAGAGAGCAGCCACGGGTGAATATGAATGATTATGATAATGAGGGGCAGTCGTTGGTTATCAGGTATGGGCGATAACGCCGATGACGACGTAGTTTCAACTCTAGCGGCGGCGTTCTGCGACGAGGAGGAGGAGGCGGGGTGTGAGCGGCTGGTGTTGCATCTACCTACGGAAAGTCGACTGGAAAGAGGGAGATGCAGAGGGAGAAATGGGGAGAGAAGACGGAAGTGAAAAGGAGGGAGAAGAGAAGAACAAAATGGTGTGGGGGACAGAAAGACTAAGTGAGAGACAAGAGAATGAAATGCAAAAATAAAACGAATGCCACGTCTTGTACGAATGAGACCAGACCAGACTCCCTAGGACCAGGCGGCAGGCGTGTGGTGATGATGCTGTGGGTTGCAGGGACAGGCTAGGAGTGAAATCAACAGGTCGCAGGCTAGGTAAGCTACTAAAAAAATAAAAAAAATAAAAGGCTACGGAAAGTACAATACGGAAGGGTAGGTTGGAGTCTTCGTCGTCTCTTGCACGATCTGACTCTCACTGTCTGGGCTAGGCTCTCGCTCGTCTGGGTACAGACACCGAACTGTTGGCTGGGCCTGCTTAGGACATGGCCTAAAGTCTTGCGTTCACGGCCAGATATGATGAGTTTTTTTCTTTTCTTTTTAGTTTTATTTGCCCTTCTTTTCTCATTTGCGTGCCGTCTTATAGACGGGGTGTTGGTTACAAAATCACAGGTGGACGTCATGAACAATGCAATGCAAGTTGAGCAAGATAAGTAAGATATTAGAAGTGAATGATGAAGGCCCGAGGCTTGGCCTGAGTGAACGTCAGTGGTCCCGAACACCAATGGTCGACATTCGCAAGCGTATGAGGCGTTTAGGTAGTGTAGCAGCGAATTAAATGAATAGATACAGGTCAGATCCAGATGAAGGGGGCGTGGAACGAAAGTGGCCAAAGACCTTCAGAAGGGTCAGTGAGAGTGCCTTCTTTGTGTTAAACCAAGTAAATTGAGTTAAGCCAGGCTAGACGATACGGTGGACAAGCAAAAGCGAGAATAGGCCGCTTGGGTGTGTTGTGTTCCTCCAACTACCAAGGAGCAGGGGGGAAATCCCTGGTGGGTGGTTTGCACGAAATGTGGCATTCGAGTCAGAATCGTTGCTGCAGTCGCAGTTGCAATCGCAATTCAAGGACGGATATGATATGAACTCATCAACTTGCCGGCCGTGTTTGGTAATAGGCGGAGAGCAAGGTTAATCGTGACCATCAAGGAAGCTTCCGACCAGTGCACGCCCTTGCACGTAGTATAATTATCAATGCGGGACTGATTGACAGATTCATGAAATGGCGGAATTGACGTGGTCTATGATAAGCGTGAAGGGCGAAGATTGGATCATGGAGAGCCCTCTTATCGATGATGCTAAAAGCGATGAGCACTGGTGATACAAGGAAAAAAGATATGTGAAGTGAAGAATTGAAGCATAACAAGCAGATACTCCAACCAAGAACGTAAACGCCTGCCTTGATTAATCGCTTAACAGAACATCAGAGGCGGAGATTCAGGTCCTCACGCTGTCCTGTCTTGGATGAACAAAGTCACACTATGCGGCGTGCCAAACCACCCGACCATTCGTATCTCCACTTCCAAAAGCGCAATAAGCCAAAAAGAACCGTGGTCATGGTCGTAGTCATGGTCATAGTCATGGTCATGCGCAGGGAAAGTCTAGCCATCAGCTGCATGCGCAGGGTAGGGAAGAATTCAAGCCCATCAAGCCAGTTCATCAGCCAGCCCAAGCCCAAGCGTGGGCACAACCCATCATCGATCGACCAGGGGCATGGTAACTCAGGCCTGAAATCACTGACATTTCGTGGCTCTGTTCGCTCGAGAACAACATGCACATGATACAGCAGATAGAAAATATGATACTTTCATTGAAGGACCCTTCTTCATTACTAGATCATTAAAAAGGCCTGATACATGTTGGCGACCATTTCCATTGCCTGGATTTATTAGGCGCTCCACTACGAGCGACTACCGCACCGTACCTAGACAGGCCTGTCCACCCGCAATCGATTCATCAAAGAAACAGAATCAACCTATACCGCACTCCATGCGATAACAGAATCTATCAGTTTCAGCTGATCAGGGTAAGATAAGTTATGGATACAAAGAAAAAGAAATAAAAGTACTGAACTTCGACAAAGCTTCTCCTCAATATTAACTTTTAGGTTGCCAGTGCTTCTCCTCTAGAAAAGTTATTTAACATCACTCAATATTCTTAAGCCTTGGAAGCTTTCGAGGTACATATTTGCAAGCGAGCAAACTCAGTATCGATCGAGCAGTGATCGGTTGAAGTACCAGGAAATGTATAATTAATTGACTTGGTTTATCAGGTTCCAGTGGTACATTACAAACATCTTTGGTTGGTGCGGTGATGATTCAGGCGTGAATATGATTCATCATGTGAGCCGTCGCCTCGCGTGCCTTCAGCCATTCATAATTGCACAACACAGGCCCACAACCCTAGCCAAGACAAACAGGTTCTCGTCAGCCGGAGAGACAAAGCCTTCTGAGTGAGGAGGGAAGAAAGGTCAAAACTCTCCACCATAGAGAGGACATACTAATCAGACTTGCCGCGGCGTCAACCTTGCGTTTATCTGACGTTTGCAGCAATGGAGCGAAAGCCAAAAAGTCCTACCTGGATTATTCAATTCCGGCCATCGGATTCGATCCTTGGCGAACAAACAATAATCACACACCGAATCTGCTAAAAGGGATTTGTTTGAATATAGTAATTGCCCTTCTCGACATGGCCGCTGCTGCAGCGTCGCCGCGCATGAGATGCTCACCATTTTTCGGCCGCCGGCTGACCTTCATAGTGAATGTAGTTATTTCCTTTTACGAACTCTCCTGCATCAACTACAAACATTGCTAGCCCATGCTTGGGATCAATCATACCGTACCAAAGGATACCGTTTCCCGACGGCACAACCGAGCGGATACCTACCGTAATATCAAACACAACAGAACATAATAAGCGTCGCACCACCTTACGCTGAGGCCTCTGTAGTGATTCATTCATGCGGATGATGATCATGTTTCAAACCGCCATTGTGTAAATTATCACAACCAAGACATTCCATCCGCCGGAGGCTTGCTTGTTGCACATTTCCTTAACCTACACAGGCCATACATGACTAAGGTGGCTGTGTCTTAAAGTCGAGGAAGCGATCTTTGTCTCTGGAAACATCGGGTAAGGCGAGACGACGGGAAGTTGAGGAGGGACTGCAACAAATTTTAACTGAAATACATCTGAACATGCATGTCATGCACTTGCCTAGTATTCATAAGTTAGTGAAACGAACTATTAAGTACTTGGGATAACTCTGGAGCACTACGACGGCGCCGTGATCCCTCATGTGTTTGCGCATCACACCCATCAGCATTTCTGGGGAGCTAATAATTGTAACCACTTTAACCCGCGAAACGAAACGAAACGAAATCTCAGTTGGTTCCTCAATCTTTGGGAACCCATAGGAGCTTGGCCAGCGTCGTTGGTGCCTTCGTCGATCCATCTGCAGCAAGTCAACTCCAAGGTTGATAGTTAACACTCCTTCAAAGGCAAATGTCATATTCGCTATGTCAACTCTTGAAATCCTGGTGAATATCACAAACACTCAAAGGACGACCCGCTTGTTGGGGCAGCCTTGATTCTTATTTCCTATTCTGGCTGTTTGCCCGGCCTCTGCTGGAAGCTTGGATCAACTTGCGACAAAGTACATAAACGAACCTCCCCAAGGCACAACATTTAGGAGCCAGAAAGATGGATCAACACTATAAAGACGAGCCCTTTATGCCTATGACCTCGGGATTCCGTCTTCTTGTAGCTATTTTTCGATGTAAAGCAAGGCTTCGTTCTCACGCGTGATAAGAGGAGAGTCAAATATGAATACATTCATTCCTCTCCCCTCCGATACAACAGCGACAACCACGGCATATTCGCCACCAGGAGGTCGTCTTGGCTCGTCAATCTCTTGCTCGGTCCCGAATGTTTGCCCTGCGGTGCAAGCACGCATTGACAGCATCCAGTGCTGTGTTGGCTGGTCGAGAGGGTGACACTGCAGCCAGTACTCACCTCGCTCGAACCCCATGATACAGACATTCGACACCCAACAAAGGTCAGGTTCGAGAGCCTCTTCATTTCTTCGGTAAGCGATACTTGCCACCGGCCAGCTCCAATTTATTCTCTGCCACCTTTTCTGCCAAAAACTCCTGCAACTCCTCATTAGTCCATGAACAGCCGTCAGGAATCAGCATCTTCATCATCATTAACATTTGTCCAAGGGGCATAGTCGGTGCTGAGTTCGTCAGCATGCCCACAATAAACTGCCAGTATACAGTTCGTCGCTCCTGCTCCTTAGGATCGATTTTGGGTTTACGAGGAGATGAGCGACCGTCGTTGACAAGATCTTGATCTTCGCCAGGAGTATCTCCTTTACTAGCTTGTTCGCCGTCGTTCAATCGCTCTAAGACGATATAGGTTCGGTTGCCAACATCACGAAGCACTCGTTTGGAGATCCAGAATTTTAGGGCGAGCTCGAGAAGGTCCTCATCTATCATAAGCTGTTGCCATACCTCATCGAAAGTCCGTTCTGTAGGATCGTCTTTGCCTTCGCCGTGATCATTCTGGAACGCGTAGATCACCGCAGCCTCGTAAGTTTTGCATTCGAGCTCGACTGTGCGATCCACAAAGTCGAGCTTAACAATTGCAGAACCTAACTGGTCCAGCCAGGTGAGTTTTCGGGAGGTTTTGAGTCGCTCAAACCCTTGCTCATATTTGTCCTGCATCTCTGCAACAGGTGGCGGAACTGTAAAAGGGTCTTTCGGTAGGCTAGGCCAGAAAAGTCGTGAGAGAATCTTCGAGTGATATGCGGGTGCTCCTGAATTGACCGAAGGTTGAAGAATATTTTTGCCAAGAACTGCGTCAACTCTTTTCGAATCTTGAATATCCTTCATCATAACGTCGCAATTCTGTAGAGCATTGTCACCAAACCGCCTCTTAAGCAGGCTTAATACTTTGGTCTCTTGTATAAAGCTTGCCTGGTTAGAAAGTAAACGCTCCGCGATGATAAGCTGAAATTCTTTGATGAAAATATCTTGAGAGCCAAGCGCGTTGATGAGAGTGCCGATAACATCCTCGTTCCTGGGTCTCTTGTAGTTGACACCTGCATCCACAGGGTCGGGCACCCAGGTCATGTCGTTCCAGTCTAAGTCCTCGTCGTCTACCTGACGCCGATGCTGTTGAGAAGCTGAGTTCAACAACACTGCCAGCTCCGCAAGCTTCGCCGTTCCCTCTTCGGTTCCAGCCTCGCTCGGGCTAGAAAGCAAGCCTGTGACGACGATTCTAATGGCATCATCCCTCTGGCACAAGTACAACTGTAACGCGTGAACGACACGATCAAGGAGAACTTTGGAATGATCCAGGGCATGAAATGTCCTTATCATAGAAATGTATGTTTGGAGGATGTCCGAGGTGGATCGCCCGGGATGAAGTAGTCGCTTCTGAAGAGTGAGGGAGAATGTATCGGTCAATTGAAGACGACGTTGTGGCGTGGAAATGGCCAGACGAAGATCCTCGAGTCCGCCCCGGCTCTCGGGCCAGTTCAAAGCGATATCAAAAAGCTCTTGAATTCGGAGAGTTGCAAGACGGCCTACAGCGATTTCCTTCCAGCATTCAACGTCGTTCCAAGCAATATGAATTTCAAGGCGACTGAAGACTTCAACAGCAAGGCGACTATACTGGTTCTCAACCCAGTCTGAAAGATGGCCAAGGCAACCAGTCAAGGTACCTGAGCCTGGCGTTGACGACTGTCCAGACGTTTTCCACACCCCAGAATAGGAGGTCTTGATAAAATCTTCCATGCTGGCATCCATGATTTCGGCGAAGAGCACTTGAAATCTCTCTCCTACAAGTCCGACATTTTTTAGCGACTCTAGAAGTCCCAGAAGCTCTTTTCGAGCCGCCGAATCGCTATAATCGTCTTTTGATTCCGACATTCCATCATAATGTTCCCCTACACCAAGGTTGGAACGGATGAGTCGCTGCAAGACACTTGTCAGGGCATTTGTCAAACCCTGGTTGAGAGAGTTTCCAATGATGGTATGTAAATCGCGACGAAACTTTGAAAAGGCCGCGTTTGCAGACGCCTCATCGTCGTAGCCTTGCACGATGAGTGTTAAGCCCCAAAGGTATTGCCTATGAGCTGCCTCGAGAGTTGAGATGCTTGAGACCAGCACTTGTGTGTGATCGCCTTGGCAGGCACATGCAGCCAGCAGTGGCATAACATGGTGAATAAAGTGCTGGCGGACTTGATGTGTGTGCCAAAGGAGGATATCTTCTGTATGGGTTGCTTGAGGCAAGGAACGGCCAGGATAGAGAAGCAGGGCAAGGGAATCGCGGAAATCCAAGTCAACGTCTTGAGACTCTGGTGGCAACGTCCCAAAGGAATCTTCGACAGCAACTGAAGTTGGTAGCTGAATCTCGGAGGTGACAACATGCCATGCTCGATCCCACCTCACCTGGTCATCGGGATTTTGGATAGTCTGGTGAAAGAG
>PVQA01000260.1:0-44909 GCA_002980515.1 Fusarium burgessii
CCCTGGCTTCTTAGATACACTTCGACGATCTGAGCATCCGACCTGGGTTGGGTGCCCAGCAGACCTGCTCTCGTTGCTACATGGTATAAACACATTACGTACTGTACCACATCAGCTCAGCTGTCCTCACATTATAGCAACATGAAGATATCCAAACATTGTACAGGATCTCCTTGACTTTCTCCCTTGTATCGGAGTCCCTAACTTCAGCGCCCAGGATAAAAGCGGGCCATACTAGACTTTTGATGTGGAAATCGCTGGCTGGTATTAGTGACATATGTAGTATACCGAGCGTTGTCAGTTCTAGGGTTTCCGATTTTTGTAGTGATGGATGAACAGATTCGCCGACGATGATATGAGATGCGTAGACACCGATTGCCGCTTTGTATGCGTGGGCGAGGTGATATCTTGATTCATGATGCTGGGGATTTGGAAAGTCTTTCGCCCATGATAACGGCGAGAAGCTATCTAGTTGATTGAGAAGTGAGGCTGCAGTTTCGTGAGGATAGCTGAGCTGATGTGGTACAGTACGTAATGTGTTTATACCATGTAGCAACGAGAGCAGGTCTGCTGGGCACCCAACCCAGGTCTGATGCTCAGATCGTCGAAGTGTATCTAAGAAGCCAGGGTATAAAGGTATTGGTGCCCTGCTGAGTGAACACGACGGAGCAAGGGTACTGCTTAGTATCCCAAAACTATAAGCTCAGTTAATATACGATCGAATACTGATAGTTGATGTTCTCACGTTGTGCAAGCAGCGTCGAAGTACTGTAACCACTCTGTTGACTCGGAAAACTCATCTTTTATAAGCATCTTCCGAGTTCTGACAAGCTCTTCTGCACCTCGTAGATGATGCTTCCAGTCTCGTCCACCAAACTCGACAACATCAAGATTAACAAATAATAGAACCGCAGCGATTACTGCATCGCTATTCCTCTCAGGCTGGACATTTAGCTCGATTTTGAGGGATTCCAGCGCTTTCTGTTTGCTCAGTAATGCTAGACGGTGTGTTGTACTATGCCCTGGCTGGTTTACGGGCAAATCGCGGCTCTGCTTATCTTGGTTGACAGCTAGTCGGTGGACGATATGGAAGGCCGAGATAGATACCATGACATGAGATAGAGCTTGGCTAAATGGGATCAAAGGCATGAGAGCAACAAAAGGGTTAAAGGAGGAGTTGTTGTAAACCACGCATTCTTTCGACAACTCTAGATGAACTGGTGATAAGAAGTAAGAACTGGAACAGAGGAGTGAGTGAGTGAGTCTTACAGTAGCGTATATAATCTCTGCAGCCCTCGGGAATGTCTTGTAGACCTGGGTCTACTAATGGTAATTGAATGTTATAGAATGTCGTGACACAATCTCCATACCCTGCCTTCGTCTTGCCTGGTTCTCCAAGTTGCCGAGCTGCGTTACCCTTCCCTCTGAAGCCACTGTCGAATGTGGCCTTACCCATCATCTTTCCACGGCTCGCAATGCTGTTGGTCCACACAATCCTGTTATTTCTCTCATACCCTGAGCAATGCAGCAAGTGAGATACACAACGGCGGCATGCTGGAAGTATCCTATCGCATTTGACCCGCCTCTCGCGACAGGTCTTGCATGAATTTGATGCATAAGTTGCGTCTCTCATGGGGCCACTCAGGTCTTTGCTATTTTTAGTTATCTTGCATCTAAACAGATGAACGGTCTAGGGGCACAAATCACAAAAATTGGTTCTGTTGCAACTGTAGAAAATATTCATCTTGGATGATGCGATCGGCGTTAAGCCACATTCGGAAGTCCGGACGCGAACCCTGTCAATCTTGGTTCCGATACAATTCCGGGGCATGGCATTGTCCACTCAGGCTTCTGTAAATATTGCGTGGCGGACTAGCTCTCTAGACCCCGAGGACACGATCAATATCTTTTATGCTGTTGATCGCCAAGCTCGACGGGATTTCTAAACCTACTATTGCCCTCCATGGGTTTCACTTAGTTAGCAATACTTGGACGCGATTTCGCCATTTCTGACAATCCTGAGCAATTCACCATGTTACATCTGATAGGGACTTGCATAAAAGGCTTTCTACATCCAGATTCACGATTCGATCAGGGTTGATCACCAACTGTTATTTCTTTGCTTCGACACAAAACCCGCAATGGACCTCAATTACCGCTCAGTCGAGCTTTCTGTTGTCCCCTCGCCTCTACCGCAATCCGTTGGATATGGCGTCGTGGTTGCAGCTGGTCTAGCATTTGCCTTTGGTCAGTGCCGTGCTGAATCATATTGAGGGGTAGAGGAATACTGACTATTTTCCCTAGGCATGATGGGGTTGACGGCGATCTTGAAAAAGACATTGAATGAAGATAATTCCAAAGTGGAAACGTATGTGACTTGAATAGCGGCTTTGCAGTTGCATGTATTAACAGTCAATCGCAGTTTCATGGTTGCCAATAGAACAGTACGAACCGGCCTAGTCGCATCCGCTGTCGTTTCAGTACGTCGCTAGAACTCCCCCCTGTTCAATGATAATAGATACTGACATAGACTCAGTCGTGGCTATGGAGTACCGCACTGCTCAGTTGCGTCTTGGTAACATATAGCTACGGAATCAGCGGTGCATTCTGGTATGGTGCTGGATGCTCAACTATAATTGTCTTCTTTGGCTATCTGGGAACTGTTTGCAAGGGACGTGTTCCTGAAGCTCATACGATCCTTGAGGTTATTCGTATCAGATACGGTAGGTCTTGGTTGTCGAATGAGGATTTCCCTCCATACTAATATTTGTAGGGACTGTCGCGCATTTGAGCTTCACGTTCTTGGCGATTGTGAACAATCTACTCAACACCATCAACATGATACTTGGTGCATCGGCAGCCATATCATTCTTGTAAGAGATTTGTCCTGACCCTGTGGGTTCGCAATTGACTCCTTCATACAGAACAGGGATGCATATAATGGCATCAACCTTCTTACTGCCTCTCGGTGTCGTCCTTTATACACTTGTTGGTGGCATTAAAGCAACGCAAGTACACCGGTGGTCGCGTTTAGAATAACTGCTGACTTCCCAATAGATTCCTCACTGATTACATCCATACCTTTTCCATTCTCATCATGAGCTGTTGGTTGACCGCCAAGGTTATCACGTCGGAGTCGGTCGGTTCCATTGGACGCCTATATGATCTAGTGATTGCCGCACAGCCAAACCATATTATTGAAGGCAATTTTGAGGGTTCTCTGCTCACCATGACTTCCCAACAGGGTATCTATTTTGCTATTATCCTTTTGACCTCAAATTTCGGGGCTGTTGTTGTATGTCAACCTTCCAGGCATTAATGGGATCAGATTCTAACGTGATTAGATGGATACAGGATACTTTCTCAAGGCTTTCGCCGCAGCACCGAGCGCCGTCGTCCCAGGGTATGTTCTGGGGGGTATTTCTTACTTCAGTATACCCTGGTCGCTGGGCACTGTCGTGGGCATGGCTGCTTTGGGACTCGAGTCTCTCCCCATCTTTCCCACGTATCCACGAGTTAGCAGTGTCCCCATTGAGACTAGTGGGAGACTGGATGCTGACACGGTAACAGCTCATGACTGGTTCTGAAGTTACCAACGGCCTTGCTTTGCCTTATGTCGCTGTTGCAGTCGCCGGCAAAGGCGGTGCTGTAGCAGTGTTACTAATGACATTTATGGCTGTCACATCAACTCTTTCAGCGCAGATCCTCGCTGTGTCTTCAATTCTGACATTTGATATATACCGCGTATACTTCAACAGAGAAGCTTCCAACAAGCAGGTCATCCGATGGGGACACATTGGGGTTGTCTTCTTTGGCGTTGTAGCAGCTGCTTTCACGGCCATGTTCCATTACATCGGAGTCGATATGGGCTGGACACTGTACATGCTAGGTAAGCCGCGCTATCTACAATCCTTTGGGTGGCTACTAACCATACATCAGGCATCCTAACCTGTCCTGGAGTTATACCCCTTATCTTCACAATCATGTGGCGCAAGCAGAGCAAGGTTGCCGCTATTAGTTCCGCATTCCTGGGAATGGCAACGGGTCTCGGCGTCTGGCTCGGCTCCGCATACGCCTTTTCCGGAGCAGTAACGGTCGCATCGACAGGAGGCACCCTACCCTGTATGTATGGCACCGTTGCATCTTTGTTCAGTCCATTACTATACAGCGTTATGATTACATACATACAACCCGACAATTATGATTGGAGTCATTTCAAACAGCAGAGGCTGGCTGTTGAAACTGACGACAGCTCTAGTCAATTGGAAAGTTCACAGGTTAAAGTTGCACAGCTTGTCACAACAACTGAAAATCCTACAAACGAGGCTTTTGACGATAACACTCAACGTCGATGGACAAAATATGCTCTGTGGTGGGCTATTGCTACTTTTCTCGGCCATTGGGTACTTTGGCCACTTCCGATGTATGCAGCAAAGTTCGTATTCAGCAAAGAGGTAAGTTTAATTGTCATATTTTACCCTAGAGTTGTCTCCATCGTCCTAATGCGGAGTCTCACTTCATGTTGACATGTTCCTGACTAAACCCTTTCTAGTTGTTTACCGCATGGATTGTTGTCTCTCTGATCTGGCTCTGGTGGACGCTTATCACGGTTGGCTTCTACCCGATTTGGAACGGCCGCCACCAGATAGCAGCAGTTGTGCGGAGCTTTCGGATGCTCAAGCCCTAGTATGGAGCACGATCTTGTTGTGGCTTGCAGTCTACTGTCATCGGATGATACCATCATGTTATGATATGGAGATACAGTAAGAAAGGCTCCGGGCCAGAAAAACAACACTTCACTTGGACCGTATTTTGAGTCATTGAATCCACACTACACTTTATTTTTTTTTATTCATAAATGCCTCATTTCTGAATATAATGACATACCAAGCAATTCATCTGAATATGGCTGGCTGAGAACCCCCTTACACTATCGATCGATAAAGACTCCACTTATGGAGAAATCAAGCTTTAGTCAAGCCTTTGGTGTGAACCATTTTTGACAGATCAAGACTAAACGATAAAGAAAATCAATAGTTAGCATTCCAAGATCAAATGCCAGAATTAGCAGCCAGATTAACATGATAATGCATCCACTTCACCTGCAATAGCCCAGGGGTTCGTGGTTGAACGGCAAGACTAAGTGGATCTAGCGTCAACGTGGGCGTTATTCGATGACAGCCCCTTGCATATTTCAGATTCCAATAGCCTGGTTGGAGGAACGCTTTTCATTGGGTACCAGTTCTACTGAGCGGAATGTCTTTACTCAAGATGTCTTAACTTACTAGTAGTGACGCCGTAACGTGAGATAGAGGAATGTTCTAATGCAAGGTACCAGTTCTAGACTGCCAACCGCTAACCGAAAGAAAACATCAAATGCCATTGTCGTATACAATGGATACCAAGATCATTCATCACAGAACTGTATATATATACCCGTCAAACTTGGTATCTCTTTTCAATTCATCACTCACTCACTCACTCATTCATTCGTTCTTTAGTCATTCTTTTTACCATAGTCACTCGTTTCACTATGCGTCTGTCTTCAGGTCTTCTCGTGGCTTGTGCCTCGGGTGCTTTCGCCCAGAACTTCAAGAGGTTCACCAACAGCAGCACTTCTGCTCTTGAGCCCTCTACCTCTGTTACTCCCCCAACCTCGCTCGACACTACAGCCACTGGTGCCGCTACCACCACTGCCTCCAGCACTCCCACTGGCTCTGTACCCATCGACCTCGATAGCTCCGCCCAGCTTGGTGCTGGTACTAGCTTCGTCACTGGCCCCGATGGCGAGACTGCTGTGTAGGTTTACATTGAAATCATGTGGTAAATGGAATAGAGTACTGATAGACACATAGTCGCATGGCTGCCGCTGCCAATGGAGTCGCTCAGTTCACGGTACAGCCCGCTGAGACCAAGTTCACGACTGGAGATGACATCCAGATCCGCTTCTCCATCAGCGTGAGCGCTGTTGTTGAGAGCCGCAAGCGTGCTTTTGAGGGATGCACTCTTGATGTCAAGCTCGATGGCGAGACCATCTACTCCGAGCCTCTTGCTGACACCAACGGCCAGAGCGTCGAGCAGGCCAGCAACCCTGTTGCTCTCAACTCCGACAAGCCTGCCCTCGATTTCGTTCAGTCTTGTGGTTCTGAGCCCGTTCAGCTTGATGTCTCCAACCTCGCTATCGCTGCTGCTACCGATGGCGGCTCTACTGGTCTCCCCACTGGTGGAAGCACTGAGACTGGCACCGAGACTGCTATTCCTACTGAGACTGAGGTTGCTACTGGCACCAACAGCGAGGGTGCTACTACCAACTCTGAGGGCGAGACTGTCATTCCTACTGGTTCTGAGACTGAGACTGCTATTGCTACTGGTACCAACTCTGAGGGCGCCACCACCAACTCCGCTGGTGAGACTGTCATCCCCACCGAGACTGCCATCGAGACCAACAGCGCTGGCTTCACCACCAACTCTGAAGGCGAGACCGTTTTCCCCACTGGCACCCAGGCTACCAACTCTGATGGTGCTACCACCAACTCTGCCGGCGAGACTGTCATCCCTACTGGCACTGCCACTGGCACCCAGGCTGGTACCAACACTGAGGCTTCTGCTTCTTCCTCTGCTACTGCTCCCGTTGGCTTCCCCGAGTCTGTCGGTGCCTTCACCCTCTTCGGCTGTGTTGGTTCTTCTGCTGGTTTCCCCACCTTCAAGCTTGCTGAGTCCAACGCTGCTATGGACCTTGAGCGCTGTGCTGCTGCCTGTGTTGGCAGTGCCTTCTTTGGTGTTTTCGACACGTAAGTCTCACTCTGTCTCATCTGATATTATCGTGCTAACCTCTCTCTAGTGAGTGCTACTGTGGTTCCGCTATTGACACTGGCAACACCAACAAGGTTGCCTCTGGCCTGTGTGATATTGAGTGCCCTGGTGACCGCGACACCTTCTGTGGTGGTGAGACCCGCCTCAATCGTCTCATGGTCCGTCAAGCTGTCCCCGCCGGCCGTCTCCTCACTGTCTACATCTCCGAGGCCGGTGCTCCTGGTTCCACCGTCACCGACTCTGTCACCCAGACTGTGACCGACCAGACCACTCTCATCACCACCTTCGCCACCACTGTTACCGGCGCCAAGACCACCGCCACCGAGACCGTCACCGCCATCGAGGTCTGCAAGAACGGAAAATGCTACTCTCAGTCTTCCGACCGCACCGTCTTCACCTTCATCGAGGTCAACGGCAGCGACTGTGCCGGCGAGTGGGTTTTCATCACTGAGGAGTGCTCTTGCCACGGCGGTAAACAATACGTCCCCAAGTTCTGCTCCGGTGACAGCTGCGCTGGCCTCGTCGTTTACAAGACACAGGAGTGCCACGACTGGTGGAACCACGATGTCTACTATGTTGCTGCTGACTGCGAGGCTTGCGCCCAGGGAGAGATCATGTACAAGCCTTGGGAGAAGACTTGGGGTACCCCCGATAACTGCAAGGTTGAGGAGGTTCCTGTCTGCAGCTGTGACAAGTGCCCTGGTGTCAAGGTTACTAGCCACGGTTACACTTGGGGTGGTCACTTCAACGGCACCTACACCAACTCTACTTCCCACGGCTCTCACTGCAGCGGTCCTAACTGCCCTGCCCCTAAGCCCACTGGCTCTGTCTGCGTTGGTCCCAAGTGCCCTGCTCCCAAGCCCACTGACTCTGGATGCACTGGTCCCGAATGCCCTGCCCCCAAGCCTACTGGCTCTATCTGCACTGGCCCCGAATGCCCTGGCTCCAAGTCCACTGGTGGTAACGGCGGCAGTGGCTCCAAGGGTGGTGAGGCTCACTGCAACGGTGCTGACTGCCCCAAGCCCACTGGTGTCCCCACTGTCATCAGCGGTGCTGGCAAGCAGACCATTGGTGCTGCTACCATCTTCGCTGCCCTCTTTGCGGCCCTTCTCTAGATGTCAGCATCTCCCACTATGACCACTTGTTCTTCTCTAGACTTTTAGAATAATGTTTACGTAGTCGTTCTATTTAATAGAGATTTTATTCCAAACTGGTAGCCTGCTATTAATTCCGTAACAACGGAATTTGTGAATGTTCTAAAACTAAGACAGTTAGTATATGCTTGTCGCCAATCCCAATGAAGGGTGGCTCAATTCCACTTCTGAACTATTGAACTTGGCGGTGTCACTGAGCCACTATTAGCGTTGTGCGCTTGGGAGGCCCTCCGGTGTCAGAAGACTTGGGACCTAAAATTAGGTGACAAAAATAAACGAATCAAAGAGCCTGCTAGGTTTATCCTAAACTTGCCTAAGTATTTTTGTCACTTAGGATTTCTTGAGTTTTCTACTATCCCCTAGGAGGCATCCCCTTTAGTGGACTCACATGTCTCAGAACAAATTGCTTAGTAAAAATCTCTTGATTGGTTGGCTAGCTGTCACATTACAGGGAACCCGAAGGATCATGTCCACCAGAGAGATAATCTATGAAATCCTTATCTTAGATAAGAACATCCAAGTTGGAATCCCTTCCTTGATTATATTTATGACGCTTCTTTTCTAAACTTCATGTGAACGATTTCCTTTCTGATTAATGGTTACAGTCTCGAAAGATAAGTGCAGGGGTTTCCATGAGCATCGTTGGTTATGGTCGCCAAATCACTTGTAGTTGCCGAGACAAATCCTATTTACCAGATTGACGTGATAAAACAGATCAAAAAACCACGACAACCACCATGCCTTCATAAGAATTAGAAAGAAGGAAGTCTCCTAGGAAGAAAAGCTCCAGTAAAGGATAAGGAATAATATACATATAATAACTATATATCATTTTTACAGCTGGATAGAGAAGCAACTGAGGTCACTGCATAACTGTTACGCATACCCTAGAGCCAGATCTAGACCCACAAAATTACTACACACTCACTGTAATGCCTGGTATAATAACATAGAAGATTACAACAACAAATGGGAGCAGCAGAAATAGTAATCAAGAATGCCCAGACTCAGCCAGATCAATTTTTTGTACCAAAAACGAGACAATAAAACGTCCCACATAGCAATAATTCATTGACAGCTTGGCTATTCTGACCCCACATAGAATCACTTGCCCAACCGACGCCCGCTGTAACCGAGCTCTGGGCGCTCCTATTAAACTCTATCAATCAGTGTGATTGCGGGGTAAAGGTCATGTAATCAATTTGACACAGGTTGATTGGCTTGCTCTGATACGTTGAGCCTCTGTAGTCTCTGTACCCCGGATCTTCCGTTTTCCCTTGTCGATCTGCTTCGGCAGATGAAGCGGTACCATAAACGTGCAGACCGCATTTCCCTTTCTGACCTGGTGAGACCTTGATTGCCTTGCCTTGCCTTGCCTTGCATGTGAGAACGAGACAAGAGACAAGAAACCGTTGTTTTCTGACCCCGCAACAAGTCAATATTTCGTCATTCATCGCTTCTTACACTATCAATGGAATTTTGCACCCGTAGATACCCTCTTGTGCCTTTCCAGATTTGTTTAGTTGCTAGGACGTCCATTTTTTACTCAATGCCGCACTAAATTGTATTGAGACCATGAAAGGCTGCTCGTACTGTCACCGAACGTTCCACAAGACAGAGCATCTTCTTCGCCACGAGCGATCTCGTATGATTCTCCCCACATAAACATACGACACAGACATATTGACCTCATGTTTTAGACACAGGGGAGAAGCCTTATCGATGCGATACATGCGGTCGCGGCTACGCACGGAGGTAGGAACACATGGCAGATTCATCACGTCGCTAACAGTAAATGTAATAGCGATGTGCTACTTCGACATGTTAGGTACTTTCACCCATCCAGTGTCTCATCACAAAGAGATCGTCGAAGTTCCGATGTTTCCACAAACGAAAAAGGTCGACAGCGCCGACAAAGTATTCTGGCCGATACAATAAACGTTTGTTCGATTCCGTCATCAGAGTCAGAAGAAAGGCCAGACACAGAGGATAATCAACAAGACCAGCAACAAGACCAAAATGGGAATAATGGCGCAGCACAACAACAAGAGCATAGTTCCATCTCAGTCGACAATTCGATGCCGCAATTCTTAACATCAGACCTCGATGCACTGGCGACAGTATCGATGCTTCAGGCTCTTCACGACCAACCGACCGAATCAGCAGACTCTGGCAAATTGACCCTACATAACCCCTTTGAGGCTGAACAGCAGCACACGAATCAATCTCCTGCTGATGGCAACGGAGTCTCGCCACTTAGCTTTTCACATCACATGGTGGAGACGACGCTGGAGACAGCAACACCAACCTTATTCACCGCCAATGCCGAGTTTCTCAGTCCTGAGGTGTCATTGGGTAATAGGGCGCCTGATTTTCATTCTCGAAATACTGTCTCGTCTGCGCCTTGGGGTGCCAATGAAGCACCTCTCACGTCAATTAGTAACACAGACCTATTACAATACGCTGGAGCTCTCGAACTTGTACAACCCAACCTCAGCCATTTGGACTTTCTAGACTTTAGTTTCGGCGAAACCTCTCCCAGAGTTCGTGGTTCTCAGGCCTCGAGCAACAGCGTCGATCCCGTAAGCAGCATCCCACTTGAGCGCTTCGCCAAAGTCGCGGCACTATGGCCAAGAAACAGAACACACTCCGCCAGCCAAATCGCATCAAAAGTCTGGGTCGACGTGGTAAATTATAGGGGCGATGGAATCTTCACAGACATCACAATCTCCGAGGCATCTCCAAACTCATCGATAGGCAACGATAATGAGTCAAGATGGGGAATGGACGAGGAAAAGCGACAAGATCTCATGCGCGAGTTTGGTTCCAATGTCAGTGGCGTCGAGTTCCTACCCGCTCGACTTTTAAATCTTGGCTTGACCATTGCGTTTCGACAGCCGCATTCGCTTGTACCGTTTATTCACCAACCCACATTTTCAGCAAAGCCAGCATCCAACTCGGTTGTGTTCTCGTTATGCCTTCTTGGGCTGGTCATTTTGGACTCGTCTTATGTGAAGCCTTTTACACTGCACTACTTGCCAGTAATGTCACTGTCGTTCTGACTGTTGAGGATTGGACTAACTATTCGTAGGCAGCGACTGAAAAGTGTTGTTCTCAACTTGCGACACCTTCGTTTGGTGTGGAGGGGTCAGCGCAGATTGTTGAACGTCTTGCATCTGCAGCCTTGCTTCTCATGGCTTGGTCAATAAGTTCACCTCGCGTATGTCACATTCCAAATGCCCGTGAAATAAGCTGACTGGGTTGTTCAGAACGCCCGTGACACTTTTTTGTCTCGAATGCTTTATCATCAGACTATAAATGTAGCACTACAACCCCATTCACTGTGACATAATGCTAACGGTGATCTTGTAGTTAATTCAGATGTCGGGATTACTCATGCCACGGCCTTCATCGTTTAGTATTGAGAGTCTACTCAAGCAGGCAAACTCTATCAGACTTGGTCAAGACCCTACACAGATCGACGATTGGTCTTGGAAGGCGTGGGCCAGGACGGAGAGTTTCAAGAGGTATGCTGCACTTCCTATCTCAGCCTTGACACCTGCTGATCATTGTATTTGGGCAAAGATTGATTTCAACACTAATAATGATCGACGCTTGGTGGGCATCCAGACTGAACACCGAGCCACTTATAAATTCTCCCGTGATACAATTAGAAATGTCAACATCGATTGACTTGTATCGGTCCTCATCGGCGAAATCTTGGCGAAGCTGTCGGGATAATGGCATGAGTACAACAACAGAGCCTGTCATTATACGGATGCACGCACCCTCTTTCAGTTTGACAGCATTACAAGAAACCTCACCCATTGGAATGACCGGCTTGTTATCTGTTATTTGGGCCCGTATTATCCAGCACCAGCATCAGTCAAGAGGAACCAAGTTATCAATCGATGGAGGTGAGACAGAAGGACTATCTACGACTGTTGCTGCTTCGACCGAGACGGGTAGCAACATACTGCGCGTTCTGAGCGACATTTATACCAATTACACGAGATTTCTTCGCTATAGAAACCCGAACTGCATCGCACAGTGGCATTTTCTGAACCTCAACCTCCTTGCCAATCTTGAGATATTCGAGAGGGCATCTGGCCGCAACGGCGCCGAGAGCGCTTATGCTGCTTTACAGGAGATTGCCAACTGGAGTCAAACCTGGTATGCACGACGAGCATGTCTCCATGCATCCGGTATTTATATCGCTATGAGTCGAAGACGTGCCAACGATGGCGTTATGCTCCATTCCGACATGTCCTTATTCATGGCCGCACTTGTACTTGGACTTTATGTGTTTATGATGAAACCGAGCGAGTTGCCTACTGATTTGGAAACAGAGTCATTTGAGTTGCTGAACGATATTGACTGGACTACTTTATGTGATCCAATGTCTACAGTAGACAATATTGGGGATAATGCTGCAAGCAATTTTGTGCAGAATGGAGGTGTTATTAGTTTCTCGGGAACAGTGTGCGAAGCGGGATATAATGCTGCCAAGATGATTTTGCTTGAATTTGCGAGCTTGTTAGAGGAGGTTGGGAAATGGAATGCGAAAGAACTGTGTCATATTCTGCGGATAATGAGCGATTCATTGATTGAGGTGGATGACCGGTTAGGCGGTGAGTAAGGTTGGGCTTGAGCCTCTTTGGCCTATACATATAAATAGTCTCAAATATACATACAGTGTTATATCATTCTTTAATAACCAAAGCTCGCCCTCGCACCCGGTTATAGAAATACAAATACAATACCTTGCTCCTCGTCAAACATACAATTCGCACAACACATGCTGTCACTGTCTCTTCGTTCCATCCTATCCACATCAAGCACCATTTGCCTTGACGGCGTGTCCGTTGGCCTCTTGAGGTAGGGTTGTAGTGGGCTGACCCTTGGCATCTAGCAAGTCAATCGAATGATAGTAGTCGAGAACCTTTCTCTGATTGGCCTTGTCCTGTGCAGCACGCTCCAGAAGTTTCTTGGTCAAAGGATGTGCAGAGAAGCGGTCTGGCAGGTTATCCCAAACCCGATAATCGGTGCCTTGTTTGTGAAGAACACCGCAAATCTCGCGAGCATATTCTGTGAACAAAAAGGTGCGGGAGGATTCAACCATGATGGTCATCTGATCTGTTGGCTGATGTCAGTACTAATATCGCCATATCTTCAAAAGGAACTGAAACTTACTCTCCAAGATCCTGCGAGGCTCATTGTGCTGTATGATAGCCTCGGTGATGTACTCCTCACCAAAACCTCCATGGGGCGTATGGCCACCTTCATAACTGCAACCACCAGGCAGAAAGTCGTCGGACCGACCCAGACCAGCTCCGTAGATACAAGCCAGCATCTCAGTGGCGCTGTTTCGATGATAATATGGTGCACGCAAAGAATTGCTAGCTACGTCCCATCGTGGGCCAAACCATAGATAGTCTGCGAGTGGAACGTGAGGATCGACTGACTTTGCTGTCAGAACGGTGTTGATGCTCGGGTCAGTGTGATCAACGCTGGTGCTGTTTTGAGCGACAAACTTGGTTAAATCATACTGTGATTTATACGATTAGCAAACTGCTCAATTTGAATCGTCTGGTATGGTTACTCACCTTGTAAGGAACACAGTTACCATGCCAGGCAACGACATCAAACGGACTATGATCCTGATTGATGACAACGTGCTTCCCGTTGTTCTTGACAACAATCTTGAAAGGAACATGCAGATCCTCATCAATGTGAGCGACAGGAAAGAGAAAATCTCGCGGGTTAGCTAAACCGTGTCCTCCAATGGGACCCAAGTCAGGAAGCTCCCACATAGATCCCCAGACTTCAGCGATATGACCGCGAGCGACGGGTACACCCTCTGCGAGATTTATGCGGAAGCGAACACCACGCTGAATAACGCATATCTCGCCAGGTTGAACGAAAAGACGGCCCAACTCAGTCTGAATGTCTATGATGCCGAGTTGAGGAGTAATGAGAAAATCACCATCCGTGTTGCAGTACGCCTTGTTTACCATAGATGAGTTGATCATGTAAACATAAACAGCGATGCCTTGTCGAAGATTGGGATCGCCACTTCCTCCGAGGGTATGTAAACCATCAGTGAAATCAATCGTCTCATCCTCCTTCGGCAGTGGAAAAGGCGACCACTCCGCCTGCTGATACAACGGCTCAACCTTGGGATTCAGCGATAAAAAGCAGTTCTCAATATGAGACTTTGTCTCAATGCTTGAATATCCTTGATGGGCAGCAGAAGGTCGAGCTCGATACATATAAGTGCTCATGTTGAGGCCACGAGGGGCTGCAAAGGCAGAGTATGTGATGCCCTCGGTGTATAAGCCAAAGCCTCGGTCTTGGGGGTTGTTTTGACCGGCGGGGAGTGTGCCGGGGATGACTTCTGATTGATGGCGGTTACCCCAGCCTGCTTGATACTCGTAGGGGTCATTCTCGCGGGTTGGCTTTGTTCTCTGGAGGTCTGTGTAGTGGAAGACCTGCTGGGGATCTTTGATGGGCTCACGTCTTTTGATAGCGGCGACCATTTTGAGTTGATGTACAAAAGTGATGTAAAAAAAAAAGAAGAAAAAAAGGTGATAGTCTGCAGACAAATATGAAGTTTTCGAATCCAAGTTCTAGTTAGATCATGACTTGATGGCTTATTTCCTTTTATTCACCGAACCATACTGACGGGTCATCCGTATTAGTCCCATCTGCTTATTTCCCGACGGCAGATGCACAAATGGGCCAGTAAGTGGGAGACGTGACGTTGCATGTGGGGGACATGGAGATCCCACATAACGAGACGTACGTACGTGAGGTATCATTCTTACCCCTCAACAACAAAAGTATACCTCGTATGTTTAATGAATTAAAACTCGTGTGGGACTTATACTTCAGATCAAATTACGGTAGTTGCCTTATCGTTCTTCTGTTGCCCGTTCACTGAATCTTGTATCTGGTGCCAATCATGTTGCGCTCACGCCAATCTTGCAGGGTACTCACCCAACTCATATCGCAATCTCACTCACACCGCTGGAATGCCTGTATACGATTGCCAACAAGTCAACGCTGTGCAATTGGGTCGGTCAGTGCAATTGACTCTGTCATCTTTCGCAACTTATTCGGTACCGATGACATCCGTAACGTAAGTCCGTCCAATCGAGCTTGGTGTATTACCGCTCTAACAGATTGTAGATCTTTAGCGACCAAGCCTACATCAACCGCTGCGTCGACGTTGAAGCGGCTCTGGCCCGAGCCCAAGCCCAATGCAATGTCATTCCCGCCGATGCAGCCGCCGACATCACCTCCAAAGCCAATGCCGCAAGTCTAGATATGGACCGTCTTCGTAACGAGACCGATATCGTCGGCTATCCAATTCTTCCTCTTGTGCGACAACTGAACGACATGTGCGGTTCTGCTGGAAAGTATCTCCATTGGGGCGCTACCACACAAGACATAATGGATACAGCCAGTGTGCTGCAGATTAAGTCTGGTCTCGATATCGTTGAGACCAAGTTGAATGGCGTAATAAATGCCCTTCAAGATCTGGCGATCAAATATCGAGATACGCCTATGGCTGGAAGGACACATCTTCAGCACGCTCTTCCTGTTACCTTTGGGTACAAGTGCGCTGTGTGGCTTTCTGGTCTGTACCGTCACAGAGAGAGGCTCCAACAACTAAAGCACCGCGCTCTTGTCGTCCAATATGGAGGTGCAGCCGGGACACTAGCTTCGCTCGGTGACGGCCCTGAGGGTATCATGGTGAGGAAACATCTCGCAACAGAACTTGGCTTGGGCAATCCATCCATTACGTGGCATGTGGCTCGTGATGGTATAGCTGAGGTGACAAACTTTTTGGCTCTCATCGGTGGCTCACTCGGCAAAATCGCCTTGGACTTGATCATCATGTGTTCCGACGAACTCGGAGAAGTCGCTGAGCCTTTCGTTCCTCACCGCGGTGCTTCATCAACTATGCCCCAGAAACGCAATCCCATCTCAAGCGAAGTCATCCTCGCCGCCTCAAAGATCCTTCGCTCCAACGCCAGTCTCATTCTTGACGCAATGGTATCCGACTTTGAGCGCGCATCAGGACCCTGGCATTTAGAGTGGGTAGCCATACCTGAAAGTTTCGTCATAGCAGTCGGCGCTTTGCATCAAGCCGAGTTTGCGCTTTCAGGCCTTGTTGTTGACAAAGAGCGCATGGCGGCTAATCTAGCTTCTACGAGAGGACTTATCGTTGGTGAGGCTTTGATGATGGCTTTGGCTAAGTACGTTGGAAGACAGGATGCTCATGATATTGTCTATGAGGCTTGTAAAGAGACTATTGAGAGCAAGGATGGTGTGACATTGCTGGATACGTTGAAGAAGCAGAAGCGGGTTACTGAGTTTCTGCCTCCAAGTGATCTAGAGAGGTTATGTGATCCTATCAATTACATGGGTTCAGCTCAGCGCATGGTAGATGATACGCTAGCCGAACATGCCAAATAACCGACTTGATAGATAGAAAGACATAGACTTTATCAAGAATGGGTACATAATTCTTTTATGATGCATGAAAAGACATTACTCTGTTAGTTTATAACATATCTGGCTGATTCGGGTATAATAGGGCTGCCGTCAAAAAAGGCTCTGCTGTGATTATATCTACCTCCTTTTGGACTGGCTAAATCTGATAAGGCTTAAAGTCATCAGCAATCCTAAATGCTGCGCCGGTTTTACTTCTCAGTTCATCCATTTCAACCTCATCGACAAGCTCCCTGAGTACCAGACCTTCTGGTGTACAGTCGAAAACAGCTATATCAGTAATAATCCGAGATACGCATCTTGGGCCAGTCAAAGGGAAATTGCATTCTATAAGTAGCCCGTTAGTACCCCGTTCTTGTTGAGTCAACAGCCATGAACTAGCCAACATACCTTCCAAGATCTTCGGATTTCCATTGCGGTCGACATGTTCCTGTGACTGTGAGTTAATCATAATTCTTGAGCGTTTACACGTTAAGTCAGCATACCATGGTGATGATGACTTTTGTCTTTTCCGGGCTGGCAACGAGATCCATCGCTCCTCCAATTCCCTTGACCTTTCCTGGGAGCATAAAGTTCGCCAAGTCTTTTCAAGTCAGCGCCAATCCCCTGACGGTATAGGAGCTAATAGCTTACCTCCGTATTGACTGACTTGCAGTGCGCCAAGCATAGTCAAGTCAATTTTCCCAGCCCTGATCATACCAAAGCTCTCGTGACTTCCAAAGGTTGAAGCGCCTGGGTTCAATGTAACTGTTTCCTTGCCAGGATTGATGAGATCTGGGTCTTCTTCTCCAGGGTATGGATATCGACCCATGCCTAGGATGCCATTTTCTGACTGGAGAATGACCTCTAGACCTTCGGGGAGCATGCTTGGTGTTGCGAGTGGCATGCCGATGCCGAGATTAACATACATGCCGTCTTTCAGTTCTTTGGAGGCTCTCTTTATGATGCGCTCTCGTCTTTGGTTGGCAGATGTAACTAACAAAGTAAACAAGTCGTTAGCCTAGACGGACGCCAAATGCGGAGGAGAGGACGGAAGCCAGACGTGGGCTTCATAGAATTTACTCACCTTTGCTTCCCTTCTCTTGCGCAAACGTCAACTTCTCAATCTTCTTCGGCCTCGTACTCTGAACAATCATATCAACGTAAATCCCTTGAATATGAACACTCTCAGGATCAAGTTGCCCAACTTCAACAATCTCATCAGCCTCGACAATAGTCAACTTTGCGTTCTTAGCCATGGCCTCGTTGAAGTTGTTCTGGGCTTTCCGAAATGTACAGTTACCGAGTCTGTCAGCCTTGTGGACTTTGACAAGAGCAACGTCGGCGAAAATAGACTCTTCGAGGATGTACTTCTTGCCGTGGAATTCGCGCGTTTCTCGGGATCGTGACATTAGTGCGACAGAGCCGTCTTTGTTGTAACGAACAGGTAATTGGCCGGTTTGCACTGGATAGATGAATATTTCAGCTTGCTATCGCTCAGTAGTGTGTAAAATACTAACCGACAGTGCCATATGCAGCTGGAGTATAGAATGCTGGTACTCCAGCGGCTCCTGAGGCACATCTCTCTGCCATTGTTCCCTGCGGTATCAACTCGAGACTCAACTCCCCACTGAGATACATCTTCTCAAAGACCTTGTTCTCTCCGATGTACGATGCTATCATCTTGCTGATCTGACGAGTCTCGAGTAATCGGCCTGCCAATGGTCAATAAACCTATTGCTAGAGGGTTTGGGTGACCGACCTAGTCCGACGCCTGGCATTCCGGCATTATTTGATACAACGGTAAGATCTTTGAGGTCTTTTCGTTCGGCAACAGCCTCGATGAGTGATTCTGGAACACCAGAAAACCCAAAACCTCCAACCAAAACGGTCGATCCGCTCTTGACTCTTTGTATAGCATCGGTCTCCGAGGAGCATATTTTGTTGATTCTTCGTAACACCGTGGAGCTAGAGAAGTTGCGCTGGGTAGAAGCGAATACACGGATGAAAGCCCGTGCACGTAGACCTGAGCTCATCATGTTGGAGGCAGCTTATTCGGAAGCTATAGTGAGTTTGACGTTACAGGTTGTGTGGTAACGGAATAATGTCGTAAGGAAATCAATCCATACACATTAATTCGTAATTCAGTCTCGTCTTCTCTTCAATTCTGTCGTAAAAGGCTATTTGATGGCTTACAACGTTGGATGGTTTACGCTACGATAACCCCACATGGGTCACTTTTTCTTATGTGGGACTGTAACTTTACGGAGAATGAATCAGTTCGGCATTGAATATCACTAACACGTACGTCTGTTTCGATTGCTATTTGGTAGTTCTACTATCTTTATATTATCGGCAATCAGTATTGCTGTTTCACTATGTTTCTCATTCGACAAAGATTTCTAATGCCGGTCATTCGCCGGACTTGCGGTCAAAGACAATTAGCTACGGTCGCTACGAAACGGTTACCTCTCACAGGTATCAGAGTATTGGATATATCTAGAGTTCTAGCCGGAGTACGTAATCCACCAACTGCCAATAGCCATAAAGATTTTATTAATGCTATGATAGCCATACTGTGCACAAATTCTGGGCGACTTGGGGTAAGTCAATCTTCTCAAGCAGGGTTGCACCAGGATCTGACTTGCGGACAGAGCAGAAGTTATCAAAATCGAGCATCCGACACGTGGAGACGATACACGAGCATGGGGACCTCCATTTGCACCCTACAAGGACGGAAGAGGTGGTGAAGGCGAGAGTGCATATTATCTGTCGGTCAATCGAAACAAGAAATCCGTTGCCGTATCATTCAAAGAGAAAGAGGGTGCCCAGCTGATCCAAACACTCGCCGCCAAAGCCGATATCATTGTCGAAAACTATCTGCCCGGAACTCTCAAGAAATACGGCTTAGACTACAACACCCTCTCCAAAACCAACCCTCGACTTATCTACGCAAGTATAACTGGATACGGTCAATTCGGACCTTATAGTAGCCGTGCAGGGTTCGATGTCATGGTCGAAGCTGAGATGGGGCTGATGCATATCACGGGTCCCCGAGATGGACCGCCTGTGAAAGTAGGCGTTGCAGTGACTGACCTTACTACTGGACTTTATGCAGTGAATAGTATCCTAGCTGCGGTGATTGAAAGGAGTCATTCTGGTCAAGGACAGGCTTTGGATGTGTGCTTGAGTGATTGCCAAGTTGCCACTTTGGCGAACATGGCACAATCAGTATTGGTCACAGGGAAGAGAGATGGAGGACGCTATGGAACATCACATCGTAAGTCACTCTTATCTTCTGTCGCTTCGATCGATACATATTAACAGCAAGAATAGCCTCTGTTGTCCCATATCGTGCATTCCGCACCAAAGACGGCGATATCTTGATTGGTGGCGCCAATGACCGACTTTTCGGCGTCTTATGCAAATGCCTTGGCAAAGAAGAATGGGCTAGCGATGAGCATTTCTCAACTAATTCAGCTCGCGTGGCGAATCGGGATGTACTTGAACGCCAGATTGAGGATATAACAAGTTCAAAGCCATCCAAAGAATGGCTGGACATATTTGAGGGTACAGGTCTTGCGTATGCCAAAATCAACGATATTAAGGATACGTTGGAGCATTTGCATGGTATGTAGTCCTTGCTTTGTATACATATGACTTGCTAACGAGGTACGTTTAGTTGTAGCGAGGGACATGACCAAAGAGATACAGCATCCTGTTTGTGGCCCGTTGAAAGTTCTGAATAGTCCTGTCAAGTACTCCCGGACCCAGCCTTCAATCCGCACACCACCACCATTACTAGGAGAACATACTGATGAGGTGTTGAGAGATGTATTGGGGTTGAAAGATAGTGAGATTAAGCGATTGAGGGAGGATAAGGCGATTGGTGGATGACTAGATTATACATATGTTGTGACATTGTAAAGTTCATATCTGCTAGACGTTTTATTTGGTTCACCACTTCTACAATCTGTTAATACTTATTACACCATTCATCCTTTTCTGACTCTACTATGTTCTAGATGGTCTTTATTGATTACTAAATACCAGCAGGGCAGTTCTACAGCAGATCAACCCAGTAACCTGATTATTCCATAATGATAGCGGATGCAACACCTATCCCAGTACTACCAACAGCGTCAGTATCGATTATTTCAGAAGAAATCATTCGTCTTACCTAGCACACATGCTAATAACACCAATTTCCTTCCCTTGTCTTCCAAGCTCAGCAATCAACGTAGCAAGCTGTCTCGTCCCTGTTGCTCCCGTAGGATGTCCGATAGCAATAGCACCACCATTCGGATTGACTCTATCTGTATCCAGACCTAGTTTATTGATGCATGCAAGGGTCTGACTCGCGAATGCTTCATTCAGTTCAATAACGTCGACGTCTTTCTGCTCTATGCCGACATATTGATATAGTCGAGGAATGGCGTAGACTGGCCCCATACCCATTTCATCAGGCTCACAGCCAGCAACTTGTGTCCCGAGAAATCGTGCTACTGGTTTCAAGCCTCGCTCGTCTGCCCATGAACGACGGGCTAGGATGGTTGCTGAAGCACCGTCGGAAATTTGAGAACTGCATAAGTCGATCAGTACATGCAGTAAAAGTTTGTAACCAAAACTTGACTCACGAGTTTCCAGCAGTGCTACACCCATCATCCAAGAAAGCTGGCTTCAGTTTAGTCAGCTTATCCAATGTGACATTAGGCCGGATGGTATCATCCGAGGCAACTCGAATCTGAGAAGTCTCCCCAGTTTCATTGTTATAAGCAGTATACTCAATCGGCACAATCTCCGATACAAATCGACCAGAAGCCAAAGCCTCGTTCGCACGAGTATGGCTAAGCAGCGCATATTCATCCTGCATCTTGCGATCAACGCCGTATCTCTTGGCCACATTCTCTGATGTAATTCCCATAGGCATAAGACAATCCGCAGCTGCCTTGACGTTGGTGTTGCGCAAACTTGGACCCACGTCTTGGGGTATTCCTCGAGATTGATAATTCTTTGACATGCTTTCAACGCCTCCAGCCAAAGCAACATCAATCTGGCCCGCCTGTATCGCATGCGCCATATGAGTAACGGCCTGAAGACTACTCGAACACTGGCGATTAACAGTGTGGAATGTGGTTGATGTTGGGAATCCAGCGTGTAAAAGTGCCATTCGACCTGTTTTCGCAAAGCCAAGCTCCGCGAGAACATTGCCTATGAGAACATCTTGGACATCTCCGGGTCGGATCTTCGCACGTCTTGCCGCTTCGGCCATGACCTACACAGCATGTCAGCGGTGATAACAAAATTTGAATTGCGTATCGGTGGGCTTTACTGGTGAGAGAATGTCCTCTGGCCACGCATCCTTGAAACCTCCTTTGAACCCTCGTGTAATTGGACTTCGAACAGCTGACAGGATCACAACATCGCTGGGTGACTTTGTCGCCAATGATTGTAGACGCCGTGTAATAGCTGCCATTGCGTTCTATCTTGTGTATCTCTTTCTGTAACAGGGCACTCTACTGCCTAGCCTCTGATTATGGCACTGCCCATTATTGGCATGTCTCGCTTGAGTAGGATCCCTGTCCAGGCGTCCCACATGGGCCAAGTCTGGTCTATATCCGTAGTTCCGTCTGACATTCCCTGCTTATGTGGAGAACAAACTGTTCGTTCCATGTGGAGGTGGAACGCGCCCGCACACTCACCACCTAATTTCGAGTTGAGATCTCGCAAGGGCCCATCCTTCATGCTACCCTGTATTGTTTGTTGTTTTTGGAAGAATTTTCTGAATTCTCAACGCCTTTACTAGCAATTATTATCTTTTGACACCATCATGACTTTCACATTCGGCACTGAAGTCTGTCACCCAGCTTACGAAGGCCGAGAGACCCCTAAAGTCTCATACGGTCTTCGATTCCCTGAAGCATGTTTACACCATTGTCGTGACACTTTTTCCAGCTCCAGGGTATACGTCATTTGTT
Organism: Fusarium burgessii; assembly: GCA_002980515.1. Lineage (NCBI taxonomy): Eukaryota > Fungi > Ascomycota > Sordariomycetes > Hypocreales > Nectriaceae > Fusarium > Fusarium burgessii. The sequence goes on from PVQA01000260.1 coordinate 22,445, forward strand.
CAAAGTCCCTGGTGCAAAACACCAATGCGCTTGGGCGTCTTCGATTAGCCCTCGGTGACAGGGTCGCAGGCGTAAGAATTGGCATTAATCCACATACACCAATTGCTCAAGTTCTCGAGGTCGTCAACCATGCTTCGAGTCTCAATATCGACTGTCTGGTGACGTTGGGTGCTGGCAGTCTCACAGATGCTGCCAAGCTAGTGAGACTGGCTCTAGCCAATTCAGTCACCACCGAAGAGGAAATGAACACTCTGTGGGGAACACCAAAGAGCAATCCAGCGTTACGGAAAGATATATCTAAACCGATAATTCCTCTCATTCATGTTCCAACGTCGCTCTCTGGCGGCGAGTTCCAAGCCATTGCTGGAGGAACAGAGTCACATGGTCATGCCAAGAGGACCTTTTACTGTGAGGGCGTTGACCCCGAACTTGTCATTCAGGACCCAGAGCTATGCCTCACAACACCTGAATGGGTCTGGCTCAGTACGGGTATCCGGGCAGTGGATCATTGCGTCGAAACACTCTGCTCACTTCTATCCAACGAAAAGGCTGATACCTGGTCCAAAAAGGGACTTGTGAAGCTTGTCAGCGGTCTTCTAGCCAGTAAAGCGGATGCAAACTCTTTGCAAGCGCGTCACTTGTGCCACCAAGGCGTTGTATCTTCTATGTGTGCTGTGTCAAGTGGCGTTCCACTTGGTGCAAGTCATGCTATCGGACATCAGCTCGGCCCACTTGGAGTTGGACACGGCGAAACGAGCTGTATTCTTCTTCCTGCTGTATGCAGATTTAACCTCAACAAGAAGGCAAATATTGCGCGACAGGAAGTGGTACGGGACTTGCTGTTGGAACAGGATGAAGTTCAGCGACTACTACAAACAAAAGAACTTGATCAGAAGGTAGCGAGTTTGGCTGACATTTTGGAAGTATTTATATCTGCCCTTGGTATGCCTCAATCGCTTGAAGAAGTAGGGGTAGGAGAGGATAAACTTGAGATCCTGGCGCGGAATAGTCTCGATGATATTTGGATTCAGACAAATGCATTTCCTATCACCGAAGCTACTCAAGTTATGGAGATACTTAGTATGTGCGCAAAAAGACGCACTCAATAGCTTGACGGAAGAAAATCGAGAAATAGGAATATGTAGATTGATCATATAATCATTTGTGTATAGACGGTATACAGTCTATCTTAATACTGCTGATTGGTATAATGCTCATATTTGCCCGCCAATCGGACACGGAATGTTCGACCCCAAACCATCATTGGTACGCATGTCAAAGCAACAACGGTAGAGATGCAGCCCAGAACGACAAACATGTTGTAGACGCCCATTCCATTCATCCAAGGCGTAGTGGCAAACACGAGAGCAGTGGCGATGGCATTACGGACAAAAACGACGCCGGTCAATGCAGGACCTACAATCTTTCGAAGAGTTTAGTAGATGCCAGAACTAAAGAGTTTGGGAACAGCTTACATGTTCATAAGAGTCTTGAAGATATGTGAGAGACATGTCTCCACCACCTCCGATAGCGAAGCCGATGAAACCTGAGCCCACGGCATTAATGATCCAAGGCATTCCCTAGATATCGTTAGTCCCCTCTGCGCCTGTGATTGGAAATATGAACTCACCTTTGCGATCGTAAGGCCATACATGAGACATCCAATCGTCATAGATAACCCAGGCGCCAAAAAAAGCCAAAGTCTTGTCTCAGGTTCATAAATGCCTCCCCGGCGCTTGGCAATTTGCACGATCGACCAGTCGACAAGCGGTCCTCCAAAGAGAGCTCCCAGAATTGCACCGATGAATGGAGGAATGTTCATGTTTCCTACACCTGCAGGTGTGAAGTTGTACGGCGGAAGAGGGTACAAGGTGCTCTGTGTGACAGCCAAAAGGGCTAGCATAGCGATGCTCCAACCGTACTGTAGCGCGACAAACATGACAGCAGGGAATGTGCCGAGAAGCTGGAACGGTTCGTATATATCTCTCCAAATGGTACGTCTCTGAGCGTGATCATGCTTGTCCAGTGTCAAGAGTGCGAGGCGTTTCCTGTAAGAGTTGATGGGAATACTATGATCAAGTTCGACAGTATCACTATGTTCATCCGTAGACTGGCCGCTATCAGGTAAATCATCCGGTAAGGGTGCTTTGGCGGTACTATTGACCTTGAAAAGCTCATTATCGGCAGGCGAAGATGTTGAGGCACGAGGTTCGTGGCCATGTATGGGCGATGGGACCCATTTGGTTTCCTCGAGGAAAAAGAACATGAGAACGGTGACGATGCCTGTGAATATGGTGCAGGACCAGCATGCCCAACGCCAACCCATAGTCACGGCGACTTGACCTCCGTAAACTGGACCAAGGTAGTTCTGGCTCTGTTAGCGAAGTGCTGCGATAGATAGCTTATATAACTACTTACCCCCACTAGGACCATCATGAAGTAGATACCATTCATTGTACCACGTTGGTGAACGAAGAAAAGTTCCGTGACCTATCAGATAAGTAAGCACAAATCCTCCTTCATCTCGATCCAATGACACCTACTGTAACTTGGAACAGAGCCTCGTTGACGCACCCGGCAAGACCAGCAACAGCATTCATACCAATCATATCCCCGATTGTATGTGTCTCAGCCTGCCAGGCACCTGAAGCAAACATAATCAAAGACGTAACCAGATAAACAGGCCGACGACCGATACGGAGGGCGATCGGAATAAAGAAGATACAGCCAACAGCAAGGCCTGCCATATTTGCTGCATATCCGTTATTCATACTATCGTAGCTCAGGCCGAGCTCTTCGTTCCAGTTCTGCCAGAATGGGACGCTCATGCATGGGCTGGACAAGGTTAGAGTCGAAGGGATGGTTGAAGATTCAAGACATACATGCAGAACATGTTCATGGAGTATAGGGAAAGAAGTATCATTTGAACGGTTTTGCGCGTTGTGCTCCAGTTCTACAGAATGTTAGTACTTGGGATGTGTACTACATGAATATTCATACCAGAGGTTGATTGGGATCTGAACTTGGTCTTGGCGCCAAGACGATATGTTTGGCTTGCAAGTCATTGATACGCTGGGTGCCCGGAGGCAACGCATCAATGTTCAAAGTGGTATCTTCCAGCGACATGATGGAAAGTCAATGTCTTGTTCTGGGTGCCAATGGCTAACAGGACATGGCGATATGTTAAATATCTCTGCACACCCTCGTAACGTGAACAAGTTGGTGTCGGATGCGGGGTTGACGTGCACTAATAAACAATCCTTGTAGATAAGCTTTCAGTCCATTGCCATAGCGCACTAGGGAGCAATCCGACGTCGCTATCACGGAGATACGGTGGATGCATCCTATCAATAGGCGCGGAATTAGCAGGCATTGGCTCCTCGCAATTGGCCGAGAGATAACAAGTCGAGTTTGGCGATCTGGCTAGACTGTAATAGGATGGTCGATTCCACAAGCTATTATAGGATGGTCGAGCCCACGATTATGTATGATGATAGCATCGGTTCTAGACTCGATACCACAAGCGGCAATGCGGCACATTTGGGCAGTTTAGTTGCCCGATTCGGAATACTGATGCGCCGCCATATGCGAAGGGACAAGATAGTGAGACAAAGGTAATTGATTGATAGTTAAAGCTTACGATATCTTAATCAACTATATTAAGAGCTATTTGAAGAATATGTTTATAGATAAATAGTCACTCAGAGCTAATAGGATACGATTGTCAAATATAGCTGATTGTTATGCTACCTCGTTCCGATTTCTCTGATAGCTTCAATATCCTATGCCATCTTTACTCCACCAGCCGTGTTTGCATCACTCTTCTCGTCGTGACTCTCAGTAGGCTTCTCATCCGTGCTTGTGCTTGGGACAGTCCCATCAACGACAGCCTCATGAGTGTGACCGCGACCAACCATGGCAGATTGAACATGATTCGTCATGTAAGGAGTAGGATCTTGAACAAACAAGGCACATATAACGGCAATAGTTGAAAAACAAATGGTGATATAAAAGACAAACTGGAACGCTCGACCATAAGCAGTCCTGACGGCATGGCGAAGAACGTCTTGGATATCTGCAGTCATGCCAGGAATCCCGTCCAGGGCCCCAGGAACTCCCAGGTTGTGCTGAATGGTCCCTGGAATAATGCGACCTAGATCAGTGGCATTGAGACCGCTTCTGAGGGCCGCTTGAGCAATCTCTTCACCAGAATAAGTCTTGAACTTATCCTGGAAAATTGTGTTAAAGATGGAATTTCCAACAGCACCGCCAGCAGATCGAAAAGTTCCGAGGAGACCCATCGCGAGCCCTAAGTGAGAATGAGGCACATGCAGACTAGCAATCGAGTATCCCAGAATAGTGCAAAGAACAAACATTGGAACACCAAACGCTGGTACAAATGCCCAAGCAAGTTTGTGGTTCGGGTTAACAGTAGCAGCGCTGGCTCCGATGAAAATCGCCTGGCATAATGTGCCAAAGACAAACTGCCACTTGATATGGCCAATCTTATGCGAGAAGAGAGGAACTAGAAAACCACAGACTCCTTGCATGAGAGTGTTGGGTAGAGCCAGAACACCGATGTCGATACCGTCAGTGGTGAACATGTATAGTGAGCCTTGAGGAAGCAGAGCAGAAAGAGAATTGTAGTTCATTCCAGAAATGAACAAGACGACGAGAACAAGTAGATAACCACGGACTATGGTGAAGAGCTGCAGAGGAAACATGGGAGCTTTGGCCCACCAGAAATCGTAAACGAATGCAGCGGCGATTGTAAATAGACCGAGGACAACAGGAGTAATGGTGCTTGCGCTCTTCCATGGGTGCTCGGGAGTGCCGCCCCAGGTTAGGCCGATCAAGAATACTGCCAGACCAGCGGTGAAGAGTCCAAGGCCTATCCAATCTATCTCGCGGAACTGAGTGAAGCGTGACTTGTCAAAGTCACCACGGGGATGTGTTGTTGGCCAGTAGGTCAGGGCGGTACCGAAGAGGGAGATGACTTGAACAATGATGGCCATGTAGAATAGCCATCTCCAAGTTGCATACTTGTACATGACATTGGCAAGAAGAACGCTGATAACAGCCCTGAATCATTACATCAGTAATGATAAACATTGATAAAGAGTTGCTTGACTTACCAAGGGAGTGCGATTCCTCCCTCAAGGATACCCAGTCCGAGGGACCTCCATTTGTTAGGAAGCATCTCGGGCACACCCGCATAAGCCACAAAAACAAAGCCAGCGCCAAAGCCAACAAGGGTCTCGGCTGCAATTATACTTTGGGTATTCTGCGCAGTGCCTCCGACGATATTACCAATCAAGACAACAAACTGGCCAGCGAGGATAATGTTGCGACGGCCAAAAATGTCGCTAAACGGACCACCGAGGCAGAAAGAGCATGCTGTTGAGAGTGACCATGCACCTACAACCCAGGGTAGTTGGTTTGCATTGCCGAGTTCATTCGTGATCTGCACGACAATACTAGCAACGCAGACGAAAGGGAGACCGACGCAAGAGCCGAAAGATAAAGCCATGGACTATGTTTTCGGTATTAGTTTCGGCTTCTGAGGTTGAGAGATTAAGGGTTCTTACAAAGATAGCGATCCATACTCGAACCCCTGTTTTAGGTTGGCTAGCGGGATTATCCTCCAGCGCAGCCCGATGAGGATCCTCCTCCAACTCGACTTTGGCGGCAAGATTATTCTGATTAGTCATGACTAACCTCGGTATTCGATGTAAAGAAGAAAAAAATATGGGATGAAACAGAGTAGTATTGCCCCTGCAACAGTGATAGTGATGGCCCTTGGCTCCTTTTTACTGTTATATCTGATTCTGGCTACGGACTACTCGGGACTTGAGGAAATGAAACTGCCGATATTGAGTTAACTTTGTGGGGTTCTTAGCTCTTGTGGGGTCGTTAGATTCTGTGTGGGGATTAAGTTTGGCAGATGACAGATGAGAGAGAATGCGGGGAGACTACGACGTTGATTCTATCACCCTTGCTTGATCATATGCCTCTGTTTGAATATGGTAATCAACCTTTCTTGTTTGAGTCTTGGGGCTGAAGTTAAGGGATTTGAAATGTAGACGGGATAAGAGGACAAATGCCGAGTGTGATTAGTCGGCAAAAGTCCAATGTGGGATGGCGATATCACTACCGAGGTTTTTTTTAGAGGTATTTTTTTTTTTTTTTTGAGAATGCGAAAATGAGGCAAACCGAGGATTGAGTTCACGATAAGAATAAAAAGATATAAAAGGCAAGGAAGGGTTAATTAATTTGAATTGAAACTAAAGAAAATCAACAAGCAATAAAGTTTACTCTCAATCTTATTGTAATTGCACTGCAACCTAACACAATGGCCAACAAAACAGACCTTCGAATCTCCATTATTGGAGCAGGTATGATCCCAAACTCGATGAAATACGTAACATTCAATAACATCTAACACTTTCTTCAGGAATGGGAGGGTTGGCTGCGGCCTTGGCATTCGCCAAGAAAGGCTTCACCAACATCCATGTTTACGAAGACGCACCAGCTCTCGGCTTCGTAGGCGCCGGCATACAAATGGCACCCAACATGATCCGTCTTCTGGACCAACTTGGCGTATGGGCCAAATCCTCCATCAAGAACGAAGCTACACAAGTTGAAGAAGTAGTCATCCACGATGGAACTTCGAATAAGCTTCTTGTTCGGGTCCCCATGACTAATATAGCGGATAAGTATGAATATTCGCATTTCGCCGGTCATCGTGCTTCGCTTGCTGAAGGGATCTATGAGGGTGTCAAGGCAGAGCCTGCTGTCAAGTTTCATTTCAAAAAGACGTTGCAGTATATAGAAGACTTTGGACCTGGAAAGGTCAAGTTTATTGTGAAGGATGAAAACGGGAAGCCGCAGATTATCGAGACCGATATCCTCATAGGCGCTGATGGCATCAAGTCCAAGGTCAAAGAGTCAATACTCGCTCATTTGAACTTATCAGCCGATATCTTGGAGACCGGAACATCAGCTTACAGAATCCTCCTCCCCCGAGAACTATTGGAACCGCATCCTTATTTGATGTACATGCTAAACAGCAACACAGTCAGACGTTGGATCGGTGAGAAGCGACATATAATCGCCTACCCAATCCACAACCACAGCATCTTCAACATTGCATCTGTCCAGCCCGACGTCAACTTTGCCGGCGCCACAAACGCTACATGGACCAACAAGGGCAGCAAAAAGGCTATGAAGCAAGTCTTTGAAGATTTTAACCCTATTGTTCAACAGCTTCTTGACTTGGTGCCGGGTGACGACGTCGTGGAGTGGCGGCTGCGTTGCCATAAGCCTCTTGATACATGGACGTGTGGCGCCGTGACTCTTTTGGGTGATGCGTGTCATCCTACACTTCCTCATCTTTCACAAGGCGCTGCTATGGCTATTGAAGATGTAGCCACACTAGCTGAAGCTTTGAGTCTAATGCCTGGTGACGGATCAAACCGCGAGGCCATCGCAACAACGCTAAAGGTATACGAGTTGCTCAGGAAGCCTCGTACTTCGAGGTTGGTGGAATTGGCGGTTGAGTCAGCCAAGGCTCTCCATTTGGCCGCTGGAAATGCGAGGGAGGAACGGGATCGTCAGTTTGCTGCTGCTGCAAAGACGGGGTCTGCGCCTGTGCCGGATAGATGGGTTAGTCCGGAGGTACAGAAGATGATTTATGAGCATGATTGTATCAATGATACCAGGGAGCGGTTCCAGCAGACTTATAAGTCTGTTTCAAAAGGGACTCGATCAAAGCTTTAGTGTCAAATAGTAAGTAGTTGAGGGATATGATCGTGGCACTGCCATTTTTTTTACGACTGACAATCCTATATCAAATATATCATATTGAGACATGAGTTTAATTGCTTACTTGACTTGAGTTGGATTACAATTATGCTAAGCGTGAAACATTCTTCCGTATATCTTGGCAACGCCGAGCTGAGCTAAATATTGGACAACCATGTCGATACCGCTATCCATACAATAAGTGCTGTAGCGGTCCGGGAGCAATGTGTCTTACAAAGGAAGAGTCATGGCCCCTTGGCGCGGACCACAGGACAATTAGAATGAGTCAACAGTGTCAGGGGGCAAGATCAGCTGCAAACGACCCTTGACCAGCTTGACGTCAAGATGGAAATTGTTCATACGTTCCGCTCCACTGTCAACGCCAAATTTAAAGATATCAATACTAAAAGCATCGAAGGAATGACTACTTTTAAAAATGTCGCCACGGCTATGGAGAATTTACTTCCGCCGGGAAATGGCCCGATCTTCTCACTCGACTTACCTGTGACCATCGATTCTCTCGATACTTGTGCTGCAACCTAGCAGCAGGCTATCTCTCAATTCTCACTTCTCAGTCAGTTGCGTGAGACCTACGTCCAGGCACGCCAGCGGAACCCCAGCGTCATGAAGGAACTAGTGATCGATGAGGTGGCCTTCAATGCCCCTAATTGGGCTACCACTGATGTATAGAGACTTATGTGGGATGATGTGCTGAAGTACTCCGACATGATGGAAAACACTAATTAGCCTATGGTCTATAACTTCAGTAGATGCTGAGGTGTTGATTGATGAGTTGCTGCAGAATGAAGAGAAGCTAGGTGATTGTGAAGGAATAGCATGTTGACAAATAGATATATCGATACCATAATTCACGTGGCTGTGCGATGTGATGAATATGATATTGTCCATTACTAGTTATGCAAGCCTCAACGTCTGTGCAGTTTGTGTCATACTGTTACGCCATGTAAAAGGGGCCGGCTTTTATATATAAGTGTAGTGAATGTCCTGGCCGTAATCCTTTTGTTACAAATTCGACTGATGGTCATAAAAATACTGTGAATGATGAGATGTGTGATCAAGTCAATACACTTTCAACTACTAGCATACTCTCCCTCGCTTCCAAAATACATTTATATGCTGCTACAACTGGGTCAGGCTTTGTGATTTGTAGCTGGAGGACAATCTTACCGACAAGTGACCAGCGTTTACCCATATGTGAGAGCAGCCAGCTTAGTGATTTCCTCTTTTCTTGAACTTCCATGTCAGGCTGCCCTCGTCCCATTCTCAAGAGAACTAGCATTCCTTGGTATACTAGTTCAACAAGGAAAAGACTACAGTGGCCGTCTTCGAGGTACTGCCACAAAAGATGGCTGCCCTCACGGAGCGTAGTTGAGATACGAACGAGAGTTTCTAGGGCGGATTGGGTCTCGGGAAAGATGTTGTACGTCAATCCTTGTTCTGACTCAGTATTCATTTGTTGCCAATAGTGCTGTTGCAGTAGGAGAATGCCACTAATCATTATAAGCATTAATCGTTCAGAGCTAGACTTGCAGACTTACATATGTGACACAGAGCTTTGACTGCAGAACGCGAGTTGACGAGTTGTCACTTCCATTTCGTTGACACGAACCAAGGACTCAAGCGTACGGCAAAGCTGAGTCGCCTCTTCAGGCGGATTAACAGGAGGTGTTCGGCATAACACAAGGGCCTTGCTGATTAGGTGAGTGGCTTGACATAGTCTTGCAAAAGAGCCCATCTTGAAGGTAAACCCTTCAGATATACGCGTCGCTTGTTCGGGTTTAGATAACTAGTTTGAGGATTATCAGCAACAGCCGATGACTGTGGAAGGTGATTGTACCTCGTTATGAAAGGACTCGTCGTCAACGGGGAGAAAGTCTTCAAACGACGGGTCGACTGTGCTCAAGCCTCTGGAAGGTTGAGAGAAGTTGAGTAGGCTTTGAGCCAAGAAAATATGGTTAGCTATCACCCTGAGTTACGATTGAAGGAAATACGAAATGCATACCGGTCCAATATCAAAGTCCCCCACCATACCCTCCTCATTTCCTCAGTGTCCATCCACGATGCTCCGGCAGCTGCAGCACAGTTCCTACCCATAACACTCTGATTAATCTTATCCAAGCCCATCGACATACTATATCTGGCGAGAGCCCCAACAGTCAAGTACGCAGCCGGGTGCATTGCATCTCCAATCTCAAACACGGCAATGAATACAGCCGACTGCACGACTTGGATACATGGTTCTTCAACACTCTCGACCTCTGCATAAAATCGCTTAACAAGCTCGTACATCACTGTCTTTCCATCCACATCCTCAATTGGCAGACAGCACAACTTCATGCACAGTGCCAAGAGCGCTGTAGGGAGACGTAACGGAACTAGCGGGTTTAGCACGGCAGCTAGATGACGCTTCCCGTTGACTATGGGCATCCATGATCGTATCAGTGAGAGAAATTGCTTGGTAGTCTCCTGCATCCGCTGTCGACCGCCCAATTGCATCTCAATTTCGAGTGGAATATCCCAGTCCATGCGAGGAACTTGCAGACGAAGATCGCGGAAGAGGTCTGGTGCTAAAAAGTGAATGGCTCTGATGGTGGTTACCTCAGTCGATGAGGAACTGCTGGTAGTTTGAGCTGTAGTGGAAAGACTGCTTTGATGAGAGGTAATCGAATCATCATGGTTGGGTGTAAGCGACGGGGTTTTTTGACCGCGTCGCTGGGGATAGCGGCATTCTACGCTTCTGCGGCGACATAACTGACATGCGGGTAATGTCTTGTCACAGCGTCGCTTACTGTTACGACAGTGGAAACACGAAGTACGTGCTCGTTCTGCAGGTATCGACATGATCTCATGACCAATAATGGGTGTTAATTGTTCCCAAGCTGAGGGTGCAGACCATAAAGTAAGCAGAGGTGTTTGCGGATGTTGCGGGACTTAGGCGGAACTTCTGTTTTTACGTGGGTGTGCTTATTAAGGATATTGGGTTTATTTTTAGTACCTTCGGGGATTGCGGGTGAAGATGCGGTCTTTTCGGGCTTTGAGTGAGGGGATCGCACCATCAATTGAGCTCTAGGTAACATGGCTGCTGCAATGCGATTATAAAACACCAAAGATTAGTGAACGGAACGATTACAAAGATCATAGTCTTGAAGGATATTGTAATACAATGGCTTTAAATGATAATATATAAACAGGCCATTTCTTCATCTCGTCCAGAAACACTACTATCTACTTAGTATCACATTAGGTTACAACACGAAGCATATCCACAATTACACAGCATCTTTGCACTCAAAACTCTCGAATCTATTTGTCAAAATGAAGTCAATTCTCATTGTCGGTGCCACTGGAGCTCAAGGCGGCGCTATCCTCCGTCACCTTTCCAGCACCGGACAATACAACATCACCGCTTTCACCCGCAGCGCTTCCTCACCCAAGGCCATCGAACTAGCGGCTTTGCCCAACGTCAAACTCGCCATCAGTAGCGCCGCGAACGGATATGACACCAAGGCCTTTCTTTCTGCTGCTGAATCCTCAGATTATGTCCTTGTAAACACGGACGGCTTCGCACTCGGAGAGCAGGCTGAGATCTACTGGGGCATTCGCCTTTTTGAGCTGTCGACTAGGGCTGGGGTCAAGCACTTCATCTACAGTGGTCTTGACTCCGTTGGCCCCAAATCTAACTACGATCCTGATCTCTATGTCGGTCATTATCAAGGCAAGGCTAGAGTCCAAGGTAAGACCTCACTCTCCATCCATATATGTTCCCAAATGGTTCTTGTCCAAATTTGATTACTAATACATAATTTAGATTGGATCCACGCACAGAAAGACGTCAAGATGCGCTGGAGCATCATCAAGTCTGGCCCGTACATGGAACTCCTCTCTGCAGTTCTATGCCCTACCCAGGAGCAAGATGGATCGCTCAGCTTCCAACTCCCTCTCAACAATGGGTCAATCCCATTCATACACCTCGACGACTTTGGCAAATATGTCGACTGGGCACTACAGCACCCTGACGAGTCCAATCATCTGGATTTCGGCATTGCCACCGTTTTAGCATCAGGCGAGCAAGTAGCCAAAGCTTCTGAGAAAGTAACCGGTAAACCAAGCCGCTTCGTCAACGTGCCTATTGATGTTTGGAACTCTGCTGCTTGGAAAACCCTGCCTAAAGGGCAAGATACCAAAGTTGGCTTTCAAACTGTCACCGACGACAGTGTCCTGCAGATGACCTTTGGGGAGAACTTTACCAACTGGTGGAACCTCTACAAGGCAAGCCCCAACGACAACTCGGGATTGATTCAGAGAGATTTTGAGTTTTTGGATAGGATTGTCCCGGATCGTGTCAAGAGCGTCGAGGAGTGGATGGAAAAGGTCAAATATACTGGAGATAAACTCCGTGTGCTAAATTTCCAGGTCGGTCCTTAATAAATTGGGAGGGCAAAGGCAATAGTAGGTATATAGTGTATTTCCATTTAATAAAGGAAGGATAGCGATTTTGTATTAAAACATTCCAATCAGGTCTCTCTGTTATTCAGCTCTACAACAATCTTCGTGTTACTTACACCCTTTTCCAAAGTATCTAAAGCAAAGTTGACTGCCTCTAACCCGCCACTAATCCTTCTAACTTGTGTTGGCAATAGCTTGCCACTTGAAATGCTTTTAGCAAAGAACGTATGAAAAGCCCATCTAATCCAGTGCTCATTGCCATCCATGTATAGGATGAATGACCATGACCTAAAGTCGCGAACCACGCCAGCAGGTAGTATCTCCGGTCCAAATGGTGGCAAAGTAGCGTAGACTATACCACCACCCTGGGCAGCTAGTACAGAAGCAAGTAGGCTAACAGTGTCGGGATGGGAGATGGCATCAACGACAATATCGTATGGCCCCTCAGCAATAAAGGCCTTTATGAGGGCTTCGTGATCCTGACTATGGTCGATGATCTTATTGGCGCCTAGCGTTTCAACGAACGTCCTGTGTTTAGGCGAGGATGTGGTGACCACATTGGAGCCTGCCATACGAACATACTGTACAGCCAAGCTGCCCATGTTGGAAGTTCCCCCATAAATAAGGATCTTCTTGCCAGTAGAAGCTGTTTCAGTCTCAACGTCTGGCTTCGGTACACCGGCTGTAACGCTAAGCATGCCGACGACAGTTGTCAGGTTGCCGATCAGGCTCGCAGGGACAGCCAAATCCGCGCCCTCTGGGACTAGACAGGCTGTATCCACCTTGGCCAATGCATATGTCTGGTAAGCAGTATACTTGTCGCCATTCTTTAAGCTGGACCAGACAGCGACTTTATCTCCGATTTTAAAGTCAGAGACTCCCTCGCCAACAGCAATGACCTCGCCACCAAAAGATGATCCAATTACGCACGGGTAGCTGGATTTGAACAGATCCTTCCTGGTGATACTGAGCTCAACTGGGTTCACAGCAATAAGCTGGTTCTTAACGAGGATATCGCCAGGTCCTGGGGTTGGTGTCTCGAGTGGCCTGACCTCGAGAGGTGCCCGAGCTGCAGGGTTAACGGCTCCCCAGTTCTGAGCCATTGCGTTCTGGTTTTGTCAAGATATTGAAGATTTTAAAGACTGTAGGTTGATATAAAAAAAAATAAAATAAAAAATAAAAAATAATAGAAAAAAGCTCTTAGTGTATAACTACTTAAGGATAGGTAACCTAATAATTTACAGAGCAAGAGAAAGTTTGATAAAGAATTTAAAAAGGTACTTATACTTGTATTTGAAACGATACTGATCTTCTGGAGCTAAAAGTGCGTTATTTTCAACCCCGTCACAGGCTCGGATTCGCACTAACGGATATGGAATCGTCTGTCCTTACTAACTCTCGCACTTTTCTCGCTTCCCGATGTGCGAGGCTTTGGGTTATGTCGGACCGGTGCATTAATTAGGCCGCTACGTAAAGGAGTTCGCGCTTTATAAGTGTCCGAACTGAACACTAGTAGACCGAAAGACTAGAGAGAAAGCGAGTCATGCCACAAAAACAATTCAAAAGGAATCTTGGTATCATCATTCCAAGCTATTCTACATAAAAATATCCTTTTCTCATCAAATGTCATCTACCTTCTTCATCCACGCAGAGTAATTTCTCAAAGCTTGCTGTTAACAAACTTCAGTGCTTCCTGACCATAAATGGTGACGTATTGCTGGTGGTGATTGGAGTCGTTTCCGTTGCAGCAGAAGGGATCCTGAGAGTCACAGTAGATCTGGACCTTGTCGGCGTTGGGGCAGCTGAAGCCTGCGGGACGAGCGTCGAACTGCATATCATTAGTAACGTGTTGATTGAGGTGTTACTGGATGACTTACACCTCCAGCCTTGCATGTTCCGACTCCGTAAGGAAGACCGCTCACGAAGCGAGGGTTGCCCATCATAACGACAGCCTTGACTTGTTGAACTGCACTAGCTGAGAGAGGCACGGATGAAGCAGAGATGCCGGCTCCAGAGTCGGGACCTCCGCAGATGTTGTTGTCCATGATTTGGCCACCCTATCATCGTCAGCAAACAGATCGAACAAGTTGATGGGTGTAGATGTCATACCTGAGAGTAACCGACCATGACGATCTTGGTCTGGGGGCAACGCTGGTTGAGGCCATTGACAGCGGTGGTAACAGCTTGAGTACCCTGCTTCGCAGAATCACCATACTGAACACCACCACATGAAGCCTGGCCACCGCAAGCAGGGTAATTAATAGCCTCTGAAGTAGCGCCAGGATGAGCAGCCTTGATCATATCAACCAGCTGACCAGCTGTACCGAAGCCCGGAGCAACGGATGTTTCACGAGCACCAAAGATGTGAATGTCGGGGCATGACTGAGCTTTGACAGCCAAGATGTTGGCGAGGATAACAAGAGTGGAGTCGAGAGAAGCGCGCATTTTGATGGAAGTTTGTATGTACGATGAATGATATTCCTGTATCAGTAGTCGGCCGAGCTTAGTATTTAAAGACAAGAACAAAACAAGGATGCCATAGCGCATGAACAATTATAAGGACTAATCGACTGACGTTGGCTCGTTTACCAAACCATTCCCCGCTGTTGTTTCAACCTGATTGACAGGTTTCATCTGACAAGGATGAGGTATTGGTGGGTAATTAAGATTAAATGGGTCTAAATCTGACTGAAACTTGTTTTGTAGCAGTTTGCATAACATTTTATAGTCAACCGAAGCTTTGATCAAATAATGGCCGTTTTAACGTTACAGTTTCAGGAACCGATCGTGCCGACGGGCCGATGAACACACTATGAATAAGGCCGGATAATTATCTATAGGTCCATGCTTTCACGTAGAATGTGCACAATCTCTTTCCTATTCTTTTTTGTCGCTCGAGACAGAGGAGTCTCGCCGTCTTTATCCTTGTAATTCGGTTGGGCATCATATGTGAGCAGCAGCCGAACAACTCTCTCGTCTCCCAACTCTGCAGCCCGAGATAGTGGAGTTCTCCAAAGGTACTTGGGATTTTCATTCTTCCACTTTCTATAAGCCCAAGTAAAATACAAATCCTGCGGATATCTGTGTCAGCTTCTAATCGTATCATCAGAGCGAGGTAGTGCCACTTACATCAACGAATAGTTTACAAGCGTTTCCAAGCATATCAAAAGGGTTTGAATGTCCAAGTTTACGCCTCTCCATGTCAGGACCTTTAAATATGACATTCATGCGATCTAGGGGATCTTGAGGTGGTAATTTAGGAGGGAGGTCCGACTCATGTGCAGCTATGTATTGGTAATTCACTTTCGCACCTCTTTTCAGCAAAAGCTCAATTACCCTGCTCTCTCTCTTTTCTATTGCCGCACATAGCGGTATAGTGTGTGATGCATTTCCAGGGTTTGATGTGTTTTCAAGATCAATGTGGGCGCCATTGTCGAGTAGTAACTCTACAATCGCTACGTGACCATTCCCAGCGGCAAAATAGAGCGGTGTCCGGCCGTCAATGTCTCTAGCATTAGCATCAGACTCGAATTGGTCCATTCTTGTTTTTATCATGCCTCTGAGAGCTCCTATCAATCCATGTATCGAGATGATATGGACGAGTGTTAACCCACGCGGTAGGGCGGAGTTCACCCGTAGAGAAAGATCCGTCAATCGGTCCAAACTGGTCCTTGAAGGCCAAGGAAAGGATTCCTGGAGGTCGTCCGAGATGCGGACAGCATGGAATACCCAGGAATGCACGGCGTAACGTAAGAACGGATATTTGGATATGATACCAGGCTCACTTGGTGGTCGATCAGTGTCCACCATCGTCACATAGCGCAGGCAGATCTCAGCTAGTCGATAGTGTGCAGATACAGCCACTTGTCCCGGTTTCTTGATATCTCGAAGAGATGGTAGAACCTTGTCGACCAAAAAGTCCATCGCCGACTAGTGGATAAACTGGATAATCCCTATATCCAATTTATACTCGATAAGGCCGCACCCGAGCCTCAAAACCTTCGATTTCATTCCTTCGTCACGGGACAGGTCTTTGGATTTGCTTTGACACTCTTTGAGTGATTTCGAAGAGTCCTTCTCCAACATCATAGCCCAACGTAATTCTGCAAGCGACAACGGCCTCATAGCGAAGGCGATGCATTCGATAAGTCCAGCAGACTCTGGCTCCATCTTTCGAACAAGTTCACTGTAGAACTCTTCCAGTGTTTGGGGAACCATCCGGACTTCGGCTTCTATCCTTTCTATGACTATACCTTTCATCTCAAGCTCTAAGACTCGATTGGTGACTAGGACAGCCCAGAGGAAAACGCCTTCGGCCTGTTTCGAGATAAAGTCTGCAATCGTTGATCCTGTCCGTTGTTGGAATGAGTAGAGCTTGCTTTGCACAAAAGCGGATATGTCTCTCTCGTTCTCCTGGTCGAGACGTATCTCAAATGGACTCCTAAGATCTAGAATCGGGTAGTGACGACAAGTGAAGCATATACGAAACTCTTTCAAGTCATCTGACAAGGGCTTGTGGAGTAAAGATTGAAACAGTTCGCACAGATCCTGTGCATTCTTCTCGCCACATTCGTCCAGCGCGTCGACCAATAGCCAGACCGAACGAACCTCTAAGGCCTTGCAGATTGCTAATTCGAAGTATTGGCGTATCTCGAGTGGATTCCACTGCCACGTCTCCCCATACTTGCCAGAAGCTGTGCCTCGTTTCTCAAAAGTCGTCTCAAGTGCTTCCAGTGCTCCGGGCACTCTGCTTTGAATTTGACAAAGGAGTGATCGAAACAGACCTTCTGGTGTCTTTTGTAGTTCAGAACCGCGGCCGTGGAAAAAGAATGAGAGAACGAGGGGCGGATGCTTGCTTTTTCGTAATCTTATCAAATTATCACGGGCATATCGTAACAAGGTTGACTTCCCAGAACCAGGCTTCCCTTTTATCCACAGCAAGGATCGGTTACTAGTCTCCCAAGTCCTATACGATTCGTGTTCAAGGAGCCATTGGCATGTGCCCGCTGCTTCAGTTTTGATCTCCGTCGGTCGACTATCCATATCTTCAAAAGCCAGTGATCTTAAGCAGAGCTGGGAAAGACTCAGTTCTTTTTTTGGTTCAGGGAGGACTTCAGTGTAATTAGCCAATGATTTTGAATATATTATATTGATAGTAGCTATTTCATACCGTTCTGTGTGACGTTGCCAAAATAGGCAGTTCCAGAACCACTAAATTCGTTATGATTCCCGGCGTACTTGTTGCCAGCAACATTATCACCAGACCCATAATGAGTTTGACTGATAGAGTCCTCCTCTGGCAGCGAAGGCTCCATGTTGGATAACTCTTTGATGGCATCAACGAGTTTCGCGATCTGGTCTTCAGTTGCCGCTTGGGCTGCGTGGTTAAGCACCAAGAGGTGTGTGTCTTCCATCATCCCTTTAGCCAGGACCTCCACGAGCTTTCCTTTGCCCAAACTCTTCACAGCCAAAGCGTAGCGCTTGATTCTGGATATTTTATCCGAGGGAGCAACAGCATCGAAGATTTCTTCTAGCTGCTTGGCTTTTTCCTCGCAGTTCTCAAGGATCGTCTTTATGGCTTGATAAGTCCCCTCATCTGCATTATCATTGATGTGTTGTTTGACAGTCTGTAGGGTGTCGCGAACAAGTGGCAGTCTCTCACCCACTTCTTGGAAGGTTGGTGGAAGATCTTTGGCATTCTTGAGGGCGTTGGAGACCGTTCCGATGGCCTCGACGATCCCTACGATCGATGCGATCAAGCCAACAACCTCGACTCCGGACATTTGGTGATTGTCGAGGGAGCCTAAATAATGAGTCGTCAGCCAGTTGCTGGTAAACAAGTGTTTGAGTGGGACTTACCAGAAGAATAAGACAATTGGTGTTCTGAAAAATTCTTGCGTTCGAATAGGCGAGTGAGGGCTGAAGTGTAAGTTCATAGGTAAACAAAAACCAATTGGAATATCGTCGATGTTATATTTCTTTGCTTCTCGATGAAAAAAGTAGGGATATTCAGAGCGCTTAAATGTGTTTCAGCTGTTGAGATTGCATCTTCTTGATAGGGCAAATGGACGTGGCTTGCAGGTTCTATTTTTATGTAACCAGTAAAAACACACTGGTAGTCCTACTTCTTACCGACAGGCGCTTAACCACTATCAGTCTGCTTGGCGAAATACTGCGACCGAATGATAAGAATAGTGCAGGGGGGTAAGCAAACTGCTCATGACTGGCAATCTTAAATGACCACAATAGCTCTATGATCTAGACAAAATTATGAAGGGCGAACAAAAGATTCTAATCGTAGGTCCCACCTGTAAATAGCATATCTATCTCACAGTTAAGACATCATACCACAATGCCTTAACAATTACTGCAGCAGTTGACCTGATATTGCAAGGCTGTTTTGAGGTAAGTAAATGATTCGCGTTTAGCTCTCTTGAAGATCACGGGACCCTTGTCAAGCCAAGAGCGGGGTTAGCAAAACGATTGGGTGAGAAAAAGTGCCCTCAAGGTAAATATGCAATGCGGATGAATGTGGTTAGTCTAATATCCAGCCAGATCAGTCCTACCACTGAATCCAAAGAAAAGCCCATTAGGCCGCAAAAGGGTTGTGAGTGTCTTAGCCAGTCTCTCTCACCTCTGGCAGAAACGAAAGTGAAGACGACTTGAGAAATTCTCCTACAGAATGGACAACCAAATCGATTCCGATGTCAATGATGAGACTGGGAATGTTGAAAGCCAGAATGGATTTAGCGCCATGATCCCTGAAGGGACGGTTTTAAACAACAACTGGGTAATCGGAAAGCAGGTTGGGTCGACTGAACATGCAAACATCTATTCAGTCACTCACAAAGGCCGCGATGACAACAACTCAAACATCACCTATGAAGCCCGATCCTATGACTTTGGCAACATACCTCCTCATGTCAAGTCCAACAGGGCGCGTGCAATACGTCGACTTTCACGAAGGACTGCTCTTAGCATGACTTGGAATGGTCTCCGAGTAATTCTCTATCGCACTGGCATGGGTGTACAAGATCTGAAAGAAACCAACAAAGTTTTTTCAGAGGATCCTATCGCCAAGAGTGTCTGCAAGAGCCCTAAGCAGAAAGCAACGCGTCAACAAGAATCTGATCGCCTCAGGCAAAGGTCTCGCCGAAGGAGGGTAAGACAAGAGAGGAAGCAATCAACATTTCAAGATGAAAATGAACAGCGTCAGGACTGCCAGAGTCACAAAAGCCCCAAGATTGAATCCGCAGAGCCGGTTGAAGTGGATGAAGCTGAGTTTTGCTTCTTCGAATTATTATATCTTATCAATGGCGACGAAGCAATTCGACAAAAAGTTGCGCCTGCGACAAGGTCAAAGGTGGAAGATTATCTGGCAGCCAGAGATAAAGAAGTCGATATTGATGGTGAAGATGCCTTGGTGGATTTTATTGCCATCAAAGAGCGAGAGATCGTGTTTCTGCAACGAACAAACAACAAATTTCAGCCAGTATTAAAGAACTGGAATGCATATCTTGACAAAGTTACGAGACAAATTCTGCGGGACTTTGGAACTGCCCCCGCTAGGCGGCAAGATAATCAAGACAATGACCTACCGATCTTCAGGATGCGATATAAAATCCTGAAAGAAGGACTGGACGCTCTGCCAGGTCTGGTTAAAAAGGCAGAAGAGAAGGTCCGGAAACTTCAACTAAAACTACGTGATGTTCGCCAAGCTAGGGAAGAGCGTGAGGCTAAACAAGCAGCAAAGCTAGAGAAGAAGAAACTGGGTAAGCAGATCAAGAATCTCGAGAAATGGGTGGCAAATGTTACCCCAGGCTCGGCATCTTATTATAAAATTGCGGAGGACATCATCTCTGCTGAACGAGAATTAGAAAGATTGCGTCTCAATGATGACAACCAAATGGCGTTTTCGCTAGATCCAAGTCTGGCTGGTAGTATCCTGTAGACAATATATCTTGGTATTGGGATTATTATTTTCTTTTACTCTTTCGCTTCTTGGCCCCTTTAAAAGATGGAAGAATATTTGCAGAATAATCAGCAACTTTTAGAAGAATAGAGCGTGGTCAAGAGGATGTCTTTCAAGCATACGTATAATGTAGTGCTGTAGATAAGGGCACTTCACCGAGCAGTCATTAACCAAGCGTTCGGCCAGGCAGCCCATCACCTACGAAGTATAAAAGTAATTACAAAGCATTGATAAATTCAGTATGCTAGTAAACTAGCTAAAAACACAGCATTCTGCTTTTTCACAACTTAAGCAGTATATCAGAAACTCCTGCAATAACGTATTCCCTCCCAGTTGGCTTTTGATGCCGCATCTGAGATTTTCTATTGTTTTCTCTTTTCTTGTTTTCCAAGTGTTTGAAAGTCAACGCCATGTCTGAAACCGTTAAATCGGATCAATCGACATAATCAACAAACCCATACATAGGAAATAACAAATGAAACAACAAGCAGGGACTCTGCGTTGCTGGGTCTCTCTGGCTCCTGAGATATTTGGCGTTCAGTCATTGGCGAGTAGCTTGCCTGGGTCTTCTCGACCTCTTGCTCCCTTACGGAGGGAGACTTTACCCGCTGGCAGGCGAAGTGGCTAGGTCCAATGTGACTGAAAGTGATCATTCAACAAATCACACGCTGGTTTGGTGCTTTGACCAATACCAACACCACTACACAAAACGTATCATAACACCAACTCAATGATGCCTGAATGGTTGATGTCCCTATTATGGGCCAATCCTGGGTTATTTCTAACCCTATTCAGCATCTCTGATCATGTCTTTTCCTCTTTCTTTCTTCTTAGTTGCTGGCTGCTGCGAAATGATTCTTCTTGGGTCTTCCCCTTGGGCGCGGATCGTCACACTTATGGATATGTCCATCAGTGGATACCAAGGTCAAAGCGTCTGCATATGACTGAACTGAGTATCCGCAAAGACACTCGTATGCATTGATACCTTGACATTCCCCCTGTTCAACGTGTCGTCTAAACATGTATGCTCGTGGAAATTTCGAGCCACAGCGACAGCGGTGGGACTCGTCGAAATGGCTCTTGGTTCTCAGATGTCGTATGAAGTCGTTGGGACGCTTAAAAGCGACTGGACATCTTCTGCAATTATATGTTGCTGTAGTACCAGGGAGTGTAGGACTATGGCGATCTTTATAATGCTCCCTATGTTGAATGGTCAGTTGATTGAAGAAATTTGCAGCTGCAAGAGAACTGAGATCTTACGCGAGAGGTAAAATGCGATCGAAGGCCATCTCACATAGCTCACAGGCATAGCGCGCCTGGACTTGTTGTGGAGTTGCAGAGTGGCTGGCATTCGCGTGGGTTGAAGGGGAGCTTAAACTAATGGAAACGGTTTGCGACGAATATGGTCGTGAAGCGCCAAGGGGGGTTGAGTGGATGGATGGAATCGAAGCAGCAGTAGCAAGGTCGAAATAAGGAGATAAAAAGTCTTGAGAGGAGTCGTCACCGTCAAGAGTTACAGGAGAGACTTCGCAGTCGGGAATATCTGACCGGGTTTTGGCCAAGACATTGCTCAGTTCGGGAGTCTCAGACTGTTGATCTAGAACGGTTGTATAGAGAGGTATCGTATAGAGATGCCAACAAAGGTCACATGCGCCAAACGCACGATGCTCTAAGTGATGATCATGGTAGTCGCTTTGTATGTTGGAAGCGCCGGTGCCCCGGCGCTTTCAACTAACAAAGGAAACAAGAATATCACGTAACTCGTGTGAGGTTTCCTCGCGAGGATAATCCCTTGCGAGTCGAGTGTCAGCAACCCATACGCTCCTATCAGCAAGATTTGTGGTGTATGCGCTTACTCGGTTGGAATCAAAAAGTAGATTCAATATGTGTTGTCATGCCCGAGCTGAGCTCCGGCGAGCAACTGGTCCTGGGGACACAGATTCCACAGCAGATAGCTAGAGCTAAAAAGATAAGAAAGTGAAAAAGAAGAAAAAATAAAATCAGGCTGGGGAGAGAGTGCATCATTTATCAAATCTCAGCCACTAGACGTGCCCAATTGTAGCTCATTATGGCTCAGGGGTGCATTTGTGGGCTTTGCCATAAAAGGCTAGATTATGGCACTTTTTCTGATTCGCTGGGCGACCGTTACGTGCACATCCCCCTGTGCACATAAGGGCTTCGCACATCCCCCTGTGCATGTAATATCCTTATGTAAGCTAAAGT
>PVQA01000261.1:0-86014 GCA_002980515.1 Fusarium burgessii
TTAAGGTTCGAGGCAACAGCTGTATGATCTGTTGACTTGATGTTAAGATTCCCCGTCTTTAGCCAAAGCTCTCTCAGATGAGAGTAGTTTACAGAATGTCTTGGAGCGAGTTAAGCTAGCAGCTGATGTCGCCACAACGATTGCTTACATGCATTCAGTGGAGATTCTCCTAAAAAGCCTCACAGATCAAACCTTCTGCTTGTGAAAGAGGATGGGGAATTTGTTCCATATTTGACCGAGGTTCAGCAAGCCAGACAGGTAGAAAAATAAGTTTCTTGTTGGAAACCTGTTGCTAATATGACCATACAATAGATGAAAGAACGTACCACTGGGGAAAGGTATGACTTCCGCTACCAAGCTCCAGAAGTGAACCAGATTGGCCAGCATACAACGCAGACTGATATTTGGAGGTACGAAATCACTCTTCATCTTTGTCATCCAAGTGACAGGTTAACGCTGCATAGTCTCGGCATACTGATTTGGCAATGCATCACCCGAGAACCTCCTTTCAACATGAGCAAGAAGGTGCTGGAAGCTGAAAAAATAATAGAAATAAGAGAACGTCTTCAAAGCGGTCAACTTCCATGGGATTCCGACCTACCAGGCCCAGTCTACGCCAAAGTTGCCAACTTAGTGCGAAGATGCTGCAATAATGACCCGCGAAAACGGCCACCCGCTATTGCTGTCAAGGATCATCTATTAGATATTCTACAAACGCCGTCGATTCAACGGGGTGTCTCGGGGAGCAACACTGGCGATCGGGTTCTTCGCCTCCTTGGCGCCGTTACGATAGAGAACAAGTCGCCCCCAGAATGCCAGCTCTCAAATGATCAGATAGAGAATCTCAAGAGACGTTCTCATGGCGGTGACCCACTGCAGATTATCTTTTTGACAGCTCTGTCTGGGTAGGAATAGCTGATCCCGGAAGCGATCATATGCACGAGCCAATTATGATTGTTCCTGGCTCCGATCTGGATTCAGGTGAGTTCTGCCATTATCATACACTGTTTGATGATATATGCTAAAAGTCGGTTTCTAGAGCGAAGATCCCGCGCTGCGATTGAGTATCTTGAGCTTGCAGTGCGGGGAGATAACAAACAAGCGACGGCCCGTCTTTACGAGGCATATGTCAAGCTGGCAAAACTTTGCAAGAAGCGGCTGAAGCAAGACAAGGCAGCATTAGGCTTACATGACTCATGAGCTCCAGAACCTGTTTGTCCAGCTTGAATTTTATTAAGTTAGTTGGAGAGGATGTGATGAGTTGGAATGAGTTATTTTTCTATCAATACTGTTGCTATAGTTGGAGTCAAAACTAATACGTACAACCCTGTGTCAAGAGAATTTAAAACCTGAATGATCGTAGAAAGGCATTAAGTAAACCAGATTGAATTATAGACCAAGAGCCCAAAGAACGAAGCCGTGATAATTTACTGAGTAACAAGAAGAGTAGACGCAACACTTGGCACGCCTGCCGAGTTCATTACAAATAGCATCCAGTACCCAGGCAAAGCGACACCAGAGTCGCTTGGAAGTCGGAATGAATAGCTATTTCCACTTCCAGCCTTTGATAGGCTCAAAGGAATACGACGTTGATCAGTATTGACCGTATGTGTTGCCGTACCATAACGAATCAATGAAGCCTGCTTGATGATGGTATCTGTCGAGATTGTGACCTTGCCACCGACCTTGATACTCTTAGCAGAGACTCTAGTGATCTTGGGGCGTGTTGCCAATTTGCCATCGGAGTCGTAAAGATAGTTTGGCGTATAGATCTGGGCATCAAAGTGGTTGGTGTTGCAATCACCACAAAGACCGCCACCACCATTGAATACCCTTCCATCAGGCAGTAATAGAGAGATGCTGTGATAAACACGAACAATGGAGTTCGGCTGCTGCTTGTAGAAAGTGTCCTTATCTGGAACATAAAGTTCTGGGATGAGCTGGGGAGTTGAGTCGGCAAAGGGAATACCACGCTGTTGGCCGCCAGTAATGAAAACGTTTCCGTTGGGAAGTACAACAGAGGTATGAAAGATTCGAGGGTAATATAGGCCATTGCTAGCAAATACGGTGTTGACTGTGCTTCCGGGCTCACCAATTGTGATAATATGAGCGTTGGTAGTCGCATCAGAGTCTTGATAACTTGGGGAGCCGCCAAACGTAAGTATCTTTCCCTTGACTGCATCATACATAACAGCGTTTCCGCACATAGCATCTGGGTCTGTACCACGGATTGATTGACGCTTGCCGGCCGGCTTTACATCACCGTTACCAGTTGTGTAATACCAATTCATGGCGGTGCTAGGACCGGCTTGGAAAACTGTTCCTTTCTTCCAGCCGAAGAGCCATCCGTGGTTATCAGCACGGTAGATGCCCTGGTTATCGGCCGTCAACATTGGTTTGACTTTAGCTCCGGGAAGTGAGGTCCATGTTTTGGAAGATGGATCATAGACTTCGCCATTCTTCTCAAATTCACCACCACTCCATGAGCCGCCGATCGTAAAAACACGGCCATTCGACAGAGTTGCTGACGACTGGTATCCACGAGCAACTTGCATATCAGGCCCTGGTATCCAGCTGTCGCTAGAAGAGTCATAAAGGCTTGTTTTCTTGGCATCATTGCCACCTGTAACAACAACCTGCCCATTGCCATCCATAGAGATACCAGGGCAAAACATGTCATGCTTGGTAACAGTTACAGTGCGTTGAGAAATCACACCGGTGGACGGATCCCAAGTTGAGGTCAAGGTCACCCCGCCAGGGGAGCCTCCGAACGCGTCATTGCGGTAGGAAGACCAAACGAGAACCTTTCCTGATGTTGGCTCAACTGCAGCAGCCACAGGAACAATAGGAAAGTCAAGAGTCGGGCCCCAGGTTCCAAGGCCTGGTTGAGGGCTTGTGTAGGAAGCTGCTTTGAAGACGTTGATCTCAGCGATGCTGGTCCAGGGCTGGTCATTTGCTTCAGTGATAGCGACAAGACGGACATAGCGAGCAGGACGAGTCTCAAAGTTGGAGTATTTCTCAGTGTTGTCAGCGAACCATGTTCCGGTTGCAACAGCGTCGCCCCAGTTCTTCCCATCTTTGCTTAGAAAGACATTGTGACGGCCGATCCAGCCGTGGTCACTACCGTCTTGACGAGGAAGAACAGATAAGCCGTTGACATTCTGAACAGAGATCATGTCGATAGTAATGGTATGAGGGGGTTTGGGGTCATTGTTGGAATTGGTGCCCCAGGCAGTGTGCCAGAACGTGTTCCGATCACCGTCAATGGCCTTGTTACACTCATCTCCTTGGTGCGCGCTGTCACAGGTAACACGCCAGTTGTTGCGGTTGATAGCAGTTCCTATAGGAGCTGAAGCCCTAAGACTCAAGAATTGCAAGGATCCTTCTGGGGTCTCAGCTTTTGCTGCCTTGTATGGCTTGGTGACGGCAACTGCATTAACGCTCCCGAGGCAAAGAGCCAGTGTCCAAAGAGGCTTCATTGTAGTGAAAGTGATGAAAGAGAATGATATAGTAAGAAGAAAAGACAAACGAGTGGAATGAATTGGAATGGAATAGGAAGCAGGCTCAGTTTCTGGACATGATCAAGACGACTTATTTATTAATTACCTGTCTGGTGCAAGTTTGTTTGTTTGGTTCTCATGCAAAGACGACTGGTAGATCCATCGTACCGCAGCACACCCACTTCAGCTAATTAGCAGATCGAGGCGACTAGCTTTAATATCAAGTTACGGAAAGACAAGTCCTCTAATTGGTCAAAAAAGTGCAAAGAGTCTAAAATAGAAAGAAAGTGCACAATCTGCTGACACTCGCTCAACAGATTAACCCATGTTCACCTGAGCCGCGGCTTGCAGCTCTGTTTCAGGTCATGTACTTTCCGCAGAGCGCCTGAGCGCGTACGCAGGCGGGCCTCAACAATGTTAATTTAGTGGGTGGGAAGAGAAAGGAGAAAACACGAGATTTTGCCCCCGTGGGTTTAGTCCAAGCCACAAAACGATTTCCCCTGACCTTGTACGCATCTGCTAGCATCAAAACAAGTGGGACTCTGTAGTATTTTCTTCAGTAATCATGGAAAGGCACTGTAGAAACAATCAGCTTTGTTCTCATTACCGCTAAGAACTTGCATTTCTTTGGTTGGTACGCTGCTAAAATACCATGCATGATGCAATTATGAGTCTTAGCTATCAGACTATTGATTGTGGCGTCAACAATACCGACACTTGCTCCGAGTCACAAGCTTGAATCGTGAGTTTACAGATCGCTGAACTGCCGAAATCGAGCATAGTGAAATGAGGTCAGACAAGAAGATCAATGTTCTAAAATAGAGATTGCAAACTTGACGATCCTTTAGGATGCAGATAAATGCGTGAGGTTTACGATGAGTGCCAGAAGGCTTAGACTGTGGAAGCAGCAACGAAGGATCTCGTGTTATCTCCATGATAGCTTTTAGAAATTCTATTAAAGGCTAACCCTAGGATCCGTAAGCTTACAATATAAGCCGAACTCCGTGGGTAATTCTTTGAACATTGGAAAGTTGTGATCCAGTAATGAGCGTATTGTAGATTAACTGGCCATACGCTTTTGCAATTTACACCGCCCGTCCGAGTACTGGAATAGGAAGTCTCCGGATATACTGCATTCAACGGTAGCCTGAAACCAATTGGGAGAGAGTCGGAACTCCGCTCGAGTGTTGCTGTTTTCATGTAAAGTAAGCAAAGATCTGACAAGAGATTCGCTGTGCCGCTTGGCGTCAGCACTAAGCTGGTCATTTTGATGTTCCAAGGCTGACATTAAAAGATCTCTGCGCCTCTTTTTCATTCTCAAAATATTTCTAATCCAACTGCAGTGAGAAGTATAGGTGGCTTTGCGATACCTCGTTACTACTGCTACGATGCGTTTTCTCACTGATCCTCGTGGCCTTGGTGACCCAAACTCAGAGCAAGTACCTCTTCTTGTCATCGGAGCTGGTCTCCCTCGCGCTGCCACTTCATCAATGCAAGCAGCGTTTGAGAAACTCGGCTTTGGACCATGCATGCACATGGCCGAGATCCTTCCTCACCCATCTCGCCTGCGTCTCTTTATCGCTGCCCTGCGCGAGAAGAATCTGGAAGTTCGGCAAAAGATGGTCAAGCAACTCATTCACGGCCATCGCTCCATATGCGATCTGCCCATTGTTTACTTCACACCCGACCTGATGGACGCCTACCCTGACGCCAAGGTTGTCCTGAACCAAAGACCGGATCCCGAAGTCTGGGCAAAGAGCGCTAAAGAAAGCTTCTGGTTCTTCTTTAGCCCTTGGTTTTACTGGGTTGGTCTTCTCTGGTCTTCTGATCGAATGTGGTACACTCTCAATATGGAAAGCGTAAAGTTGGGGAAGGAGAAATATGGGACATCGAATATTTTCACCGCGGACATGTATAACACGTACAACGAAGAGGTTTTGGCTGAAGCTAAGAAGCGAAATCGAGAGGTTCTCCAGTTTAAGGCTGAGGATGGCTGGGGGCCTCTTTGCAAATTCTTGGGCAAGGAAATCCCAAATGAGCCTTTTCCTCGATTAAACGAAAAGAAGACTTTTCAAACAGTCACGTACGTCTTCATCGCGAAGGGACTATTTTCTTGGGCGGCACTTTTTGGCGGGACATGGGGGCTTTGGCGACTCACGTCTCGGTACCTGTAATCCAATCCCTGCACCTCGCATGTAGCTTTAATATCACCAAACACAATACAAAAGATAAGATCAATATGGTAAAAAAGCAAAAAAATGAATCGCTTGAATGCTAACTGGAGGGTTCGAACCTCCGCGGTTTCCCACTGCGGGTTTGGTTTCTGATGAGAACCTAAACACAGCGCCTTAACCACTCGGCCAAGTTAGCGATGATGATTCGGATGGCGTTTTAGGCAACGAATGAGCACCAAGACTCAAGCCCAAACGACGATGAGTATGTCAGCTTGCATTGAGACATCCAAAATATTTTTCTCTCTTGAAGAAAATGTTAAGAAACTCTATTAATTTCGTCTGAAGCCTAAATCCGATCCGGAGTTGGCTCATCAATGTTGGAAGGAGTTTCGAAATGAGCTGTAGCATATTGGACAACGTTACAAGGGGCTGCGGACAATACGGGTATTCAGTAAAACTCTGATCATATCATTTAACTCATAATGTCTATCAATATAGTTCATAGCGGCTGCAACAAGAAACCAAAAGTCGTCTCCTCCGTCTTAACCATAAGATCTTCACGAACAGCAGGTCCACAAGCACCAGATCCCACGCCTGCAACCTTGGTATCCAGTCTAATAAACACAGCATCATCTCCCTTCAGATCAGGAGGATGTCTAGCGTTGTGAATAGTTGTATCCCTGTGATGCGATGCCAAGAAGCTGAAGCTCTTTCCATCCAAACGAGTCGCGCAAAGGCCAATGCTTGGAGACTTGGAGTCCCGAAGGGATACCCATCGTGTATCTTCTCTGTTACCGTTTTCTTGGGGAACATCATAATGTGTCTGGAGCTCAGAAACGGATTCGACGTTCCAGATTCCGACACGTTGAGAATCCTTCTTATCAGGGTAACTCTCTCCAGGACCACGGCCGAGCCACTTGACGTGCTCTAGGGTCTTGCTACCGTAGAGGTTGAGACCAATTCGAGGAACATGTTCGGGGAAAGAGCCTGTCGGAGACAGGCGCTTGACATCCACACTCAGAGCTCCGGTGAGATGAACCGTGTATTCGATCTCACAGTCCCATCCCCAGAATAGAACTGGAGGAGTGATGAAGGTATGTGACTTCACAATAACCCTTTCTGAGCTGGATGCGTCGACGGAGAACGATCGAAGTTGCGACTGGAGCTGGTCAACTCCGAATCTCTCCCAGTATGGAACAGCTCCAGGAACATCATTATCAGTCTTGGGACGCCAGAAGGATGGGATGACCGCAGCTTGTGTCTTCGGGTCGACAGTAAGTAGAGCTACGTTATTCAAGACCCAGCTCTTCAAAGAGCCATAAGCTCGATCAAAGACGAACTCAAAGTTCTTGCCAGAGACAGAGACATTAGGTCCCTTCTCAGACACGGATAGCCTGGAGGTGAGCGTGTTGGCTGCGACAAGGGCAGTCTTGACATCGCTCTGAGGAGCTTGGAGTTGCTGCTGGTACCACGCAATCTCGTGACCTGCAGGAGCCCAAGGTGTCGAGTGCTTGAGCGATAGGGTGACTGTGAGATAAACTTCGTTGTCCTTGTTATATCGCTTGGCGTCCACTGGGAGGGAAATGGAACCTGTCTCGCCAGCTGGGATGTCTGGGATATCAAATGACCCAGAGTGAACCAATGTTGACCTATTTCATTATTAGCGTCCCATCAAATAGTTTGTATTGGAATAAACTCACTCTTGACCAAACTGCTCAACCTTGTAAGATGCAGTCAAGTGGTCCAGCCCAGCAAAATCCTGCCAGTTGTGTATCTTCAACTCACCATCAGCATAAGAGAAGCCAACAGGTTGGATAACCTTCTTGAACTCTGTCAGACCAGGAGTAGGCTCATGTTGACTGTTCAAGAGACCATCCATGACAAAAGTTCCGTCATTGGGTGTATCACCAAAGTCACCGCCGTAAGCGTAGTATCCAGCACCTTCGTGGTCGTCCTTCCATAGACCGTGGTTTGCCCATTCCCAGATGAAGCCACCTTGGAGACGAGGATAGTCGCGGAAGGCTTGCTCGTAGTCTTCCAGCCAACCAGGTCCATTGCCCATGGCGTGGCCATACTCGCAGAGAACGATGGGCTTCTCGAACTTGCCGTCCTTGACACCTTCTTCCTCGGCGTACTTGATCAGACGTTCAACGGTGGGGTACATGTAACTATACATGTGTGTTGTCTCGGCCTCCATATCACCTTCATAGTGAATCAACCTCGAAGGATCAGCTTCAGTAGTATACTTGAACATCTCTCTATGGTTATCACCATAGAAGGCCTCGTTACCGAAACTCCACATGATAACACTGGCGTGATTCTTGTCACGGTTAAGAACAGCCCGGATTCGGTCGAGGTAGGCATCCTTCCACTTGGGATTGTTGGAAGTAAACTCGGCAGCCTTTCCAAAAGCTAGCTTCTTACGCTCGCCGTAATCCATCGACTCAGGAATGTCAAGAGGTCGAGCAACAGCATCATAGAAGCCGTGGCATTCAAGATCAGCTTCTGCCATGACCCAAAGACCGTACTCGTCACAGAGATCGAGAATACGAGGATCATGAGGTTGGTGGGCGCAGCGAAGAGCATTTATGTTGTGCTTCTTCATGATAAGAAGATCGCGCTTAGCGAATTCGAGAGGGACAGAACGGCCGAGAAGGGGATGATGTTCATGGCGATTAACACCTCGGAGACGAATGCGTTTTCCATTGACCTTCATGAGACCATCCTTGAGCTCAACCTTTCTGAAACCCACGCGTTGCTGAACCTTATGAAGGACAGTCTGCTTATCTTCAGACTTGAGAGTAATCTCTGCTAGGTAGAGATACGGTGTCTCGGCAGTCCACTTCTTGGGATCTTCAACAGAAAGACTCAGGCCAACCTTTGACTGTCCATCAAAAGAGGTCTCAGTGGACCCAACCACTGCTCCTCCGTTCTTTGCTAGCTCAGAGACTGTAAGCTCGACAACGGCACCTTTTTGAGCAAAGACATCAACTGATGCGTTCAGCGTTGCGTTCTTATAGTTGGTGTCAAGGTCTGGCGTGAGGAAGTAATCCTCAATCCTAGCAGCTGGGAATGAGATGAGATAGACATCTCGGAAGATGCCTGAAATGGTCAGCTTTTAATACAGTTGGGAGAATTGTGCGCCACAAACCTGAAAGCCACCACTGATCCTGATCTTCAATATATGTCGCATCCGACCACTGATAAACTCTGACAAAGAGCTCATTCGCGCCGTTACGATTGACAAAAGACGAAATGTCAAACTCTGACGGGTTTCTTGAGCCTTGAGCGTATCCAACCAGCGTACCGTTGACCCAGATATGATAAGCGCTATCAACGCCATCAAATCGCAGTCTCAGCTGAGCATCGGCAGCCCATCCTGTCGGAACATGGAATTGCCGACGATATGTTCCTGTAGGATTTTCCGTGGGAACATATGGCGGACAGACAGGGATGGGATATTGAACATTGGTATACCAAGGCTTTCCATGGCCTTGAAGCTGCCAATGACCAGGGACCTGAATTTGGCCATAAGCGACGTCTTTGGCGCTTGGCTCTGGTGCTTCAAGAACGGTGCCCGCGAGAGAAAAATCCCAAGTTCCGTTCAGTGAAATGGAAGTATCAGGAATATGATATGAACGAGTGGGGAGAGTGTTTCTCCTAAAGACAGCTTCGTTGATATAGTCTGGTCGAGAGGGATCCTCTTGGAGGGTTATGCCCTTGGGCTCATGCTGAATGCTGTCTCCCATTTTGACGATGAAGGAATAACAAGTGAAATGAATTGAAAGGTCAAACCTCAGGAAGTATTGGACTTTTATCTTGATATTCCTCTGCTGCGCAATGGCACAGCCCCGCATCCCGCGAAGCCCGCATCGTGATACGTCTCATCCTACTCTTTACTCAACACGTGCTTCGGGTTGACTTTCGGGGACGAGATTACTCCACTGGAATCCATGATAGGTGCGGGTACGTGGCTCGATTGGTGTTGATCATGCCTTGTTTGGTGGAA
Source organism: Fusarium burgessii (assembly GCA_002980515.1). NCBI lineage: Eukaryota > Fungi > Ascomycota > Sordariomycetes > Hypocreales > Nectriaceae > Fusarium > Fusarium burgessii. Next base: position 9,684 of record PVQA01000261.1, read on the forward strand.
CAGCCTGAATGCACCAGAGTGTATTCGGATTAGGGGCAAAGGGTCCGGGGATATCGGAGCCGGAGTGGGGCGAGAGTGGAAGGGCTTGGTGAGATGTACATGTACCCGACATCAGATACATACCTCTCAGTGCATGTTTGTGGCACAATGGGAGAAATGATGATGTAGAATTTGTCATGCATTCTGTTCCTGGAAAATGATATGCTGGACTAGCTGGTAGTATTACCTAAATTGATCGAATTTTACAGCTCGAAATGTAGACTCTAAACTTTCGAGGTTTGATCATGCTGGATATGCCAACCAAGTAAAACCTCATGATTATACAGCAAGTCTCGTCTCCAAGGGTAAAAACATAGATCTTCATATTAACATATTAAAAATACAAATGTTACTCCATTGCTTCTTCTAGCTAGCTTGCCGACTTCGGGTAGGGTGAACTGCCGAGGTGCCTTGGCCAACAAGCTAGAGGATATGTTGCATAGAAAGATCTATTATTAGGAAGACTGACGCACTTCTAGGTACTTTAAATCGGTATCTAGATACTAGATCCACTATTAAGGCTGAAATATTCTTGGCATTGATGTTGTTAGTATTCTTTTTGATAGTGCTGAGTATTTTCCAACCACGACATTAGGTACTATCGTCAACGACCTCCTAGAATTTACGGCATGGTAGCTTCATAAGTGACTTTTATGATCTGAGAATTGTGTTGAGTTATAATTGATCTAAGGGAATTCCAATGCTCATCAGTTGGTATGTCTTTTTGAGTTCATGACATAGTCGTGATGACTCGTTGGTGAGGATCAGATAGTACGAGACAGTTGCAGGGCCAAAGCTCATCACAGTGGATAAATAAAGGAAAGAACATAGAGCATAACCTGCCCTTATAAATCTGCTATATTCTTGGGTAAATCAACTCTTAATAGACAATCGTTGATACGGCAATGCTGAAAGATAGATATGGAAGACCAGGGCCGCTTAAGATAAGATACGTGATTATGTGGCCGCGTTTCATATCAGGGTTGCCGAAATTCCGAGGACGGAGAAATACCGCATTACTGACCAATTGACGCTTTCTATTTTAACGACGTGCTGGCTGGTTCTGAGTATTTATAAACGTCGTACGCGTTTTCAACCAACAGCGTCTCCACTGCCGGGTATTCGGCACGTGTCTGCACATGTCATATCAGCAAAGCATGTCGCCCGTTTCTGCAACCTTCAACAACAAATAATTACCGCTAATCCAGCCACGTATTCTGTATATTGACCGACGTATTGTGATGACACCAAATATTTCCTTAGACTCACCCACGATCGACAGGTTCAACCGGGCAGCAGCCGGGTATATCGTACCGCTTCTTGTCCTCGTGGCCAACCTAGTCGCCTTTGTCAACAAAGATGCGTCCAAGGCTTACGATCTTACTTGGCTTAATGTCTTTGCCAACTTGTATTTGCTGGGAGCCTATTTCAGGGGAGACAGGCTCGGCTAGTCTTCCACGACCAAGCGCTGTGACCCAGGAAATGCATCTTGAGCTGCTACATGCGCTGGAACAACTTCAACACAACAAGCCCGAGAATACTGTGCCAAAGAAACGGAAATCTGTTAGAAACATCGATTTAACTCTTGGAATTTTAAAAATCTAACTGTCGGCTAGATTTATGAGAGAGCATGGGCTGCTTTCGGACCATCACCTGAGCTTTCAGAGGCTATAGAGGTAAGAGAAGTTTATCAACCAAAAAAAGCATTTCTAAAATCTCAAACAGATAATATGGCTTCAAATTAGTAAGCTAGCCACCATATCGACTACACAACATAAACTGAGTGCATAGGTTCCACGATAAAGCGCATCATTGGTATTGAGGCCTGCGGTCATTTCAGCGATTATGCCGGTCCCAAGAAAGAAATCTATTACCAGTACCAGGTTTGTCAATCGCTTACATAGATTAGCGTTGCATGACTAAACGTATGTAGACTGATGACGGGCACTGTGATACTGTCATGGAACAATTCGAGATTAGACGTGCCGTTGATCACCGCATCAAAACGAATGGGGCCTCTCTTCGCGAGACTGAGTGCTTGGACTTGACTGATACCGGTGTCTGGAATGGTCACCTTCTCATTGGCCCGACAAAAGGTTTCGACCACGACATAGAATGCGGGCCGAAGCTCACAGTCATCCCGGTATCTATGACTTGGGATTTGGACAATTTACCAGAGGGCAAAGAGAGAGAGAGAGAGAAGGACGAGAAGGATGAACTTTAGGGGTTGAGCGACGAACCTGTAGTAGACATGAAATTTGAACTTATTTTAAACAATCCCAATTATATTGTCTATAGGGATCAGATTGTTAAATACGCAGGGGTAAGAAATAATATCGTGCCAAGAGGAACGGAATTGGTAACAAAAACAACGAAAACTGGTGTATCAACTATTTCACTACGTCGATACTTAGGTCCTGCCGAGATTGGCGGCCGAAAAAAGCGTAACATGAAATCAACACAACGTCATTGAAGGAATATATCTATTATCATTGACATTTCTCACAGTTTCAAGCTTATGCGATACTGACCAGGTTTTGTTTAATGCTATATAAACATAGAGACTAAAGACCCTGCGGACAAGCTTATTCGACGGCAACTCATTCTTTATTGCTGATCGGAGTTGAACGCGACGTTTATTGGAACATCTGATGATATTGTGAATAGTTTATTCTCAAAAACGAAAATTCTATGGAAAGAAGAGAAACCCGGCCATGATATGTCGTTCTTCAAAGCAGATTCCAGGATGTTATATACCAGACCGGTCGATTCATGACCACCAGAATAGAAAGTAACATGGATTGCAAGACTTCATTCACTTTCCAAGATATCTGTCCATCGTGACATCACCTCAGCGGCAATCCGGCACAAGGCCATGATCCTACGCGCTTTTACAACCAACTGAACAAGTCGAAAGACGAAGGATAGTGTCTACAGCCAACAACGCGCGAGACTCCTGACTAGAAGCTATTCACATGGGAAGTGCAAGAATATAATGCCTCGACTGTTCTTTTTCGGTAGATAAAAAAGTCCGAGGAAATGACTTTCGCTCAAAGCCTCCGAAAATAGCTCAAAGGACAACTGTTACGAACATGGTCGTGTCGCAAGGCTTTTCTCCATCGGAGACCTATGTGAGACCCGAAATAGATGATACTTTATGCTTATTTGAGAAAGAGAAATTAGCTGCAAATCTTATCTATACAGCGCCTATTGTCGTTAGAGCTTGTATAGAAAGTTCGGATTCTCGACCAAGCTGTATGTATGGATGTGCCGTTTTTCCGAGACGTATGTTCATATATAGAGCTATTGTTGGTTGTCGTTGAGTTCTGTTTGTTCAGTCCCTATAATATTTTCGGAAGCTTCTGTGCCTTTTCTAGAGCCAAACTCAAAAGGCTTTATTGCAATAAGATTCAATAGTAATTATAGAAGCTTTAGTGTAGAAGCTTATATCGTAGGAAAAAACATCATATATCCAATTACCTGTATTAGCTGCCTAAGTATATTTCTATAGTTTGCAGTCCATGCAACAGATAACAAAGTATCACAAAGACCGCAAATCTATAAAAGGACGACGAACTTCCCATGCTTCGCGTTAATGACTTCAACAGTTCAACTTGCACCTCATTCACTCCTACTATTCACTAGCAACCAACCTTGCTAACTCCTTAGTCAAGATGAAGCCAGGCTTTATGAGCTTCTTGGTCTTAATGGCCTTGCCTACCTCTATTCTCTCCATGCCTACCTCATACGCTGTTGAACCGGTCAAAATGCCGGACGCTTTGGCGCTGTACCATCTTGAGGATTTCGAATCTGAGGGATCCGCACTCGAGAAGCGCAGAGTCGTTAAGGTTTGCGAGAGAATCACTACTGCCACCTCGGACTGTGTCGTCACTGGGGATGCTATCAAGGTGAGAAACTCCTATAATGCATTGACACCTATCTAATATTCTTCTTTAAGGACGGAATTCTCGACATCAGTGAGTAAAAGACAATTCGATGCAGATTTTAGACTAACGTAACGTTTAGGCACTGTTATTAAGCATGCCTCAAACATCCATACCTGTTCAGCCTTTAATGGACCTGCTGGCCCAAACAGAGACCTTTACTACCGCTATCATGTACGTGAAATAGCTCGTGGTTATTTGTTATGCTGTGATACTAATAATAAACTGCAGTCAACTGGTAGAAACTGCAACACGACTGCGGAACAGGAAACTATCGCGGGTGCGATCAAGTGGCATGTCAAGAATCACGGCTCCAAGATCGACGGTACTCAGTGCTTGAAGCTGACTCATGGTGGAACTTGGAGCGGATACCTTGCTATGGGACCAGCATGCAATTTCGACCGTAGTGCATACTGTGGACCAGGAGTTAGCTTTGAGCATTGTGACTCGGGAGGTAAGGGCGAGTGGACATATTGAACCACTTGGCATCTACCTGATGACCCCTTTCAAGATCTGGTTGGTTTGAAGCATAGGAGCTTGAGTCTGAATAATGAGTGTGGCAGGTAGATGGATAAATACCTTCGTTTATTTCTGCGATATAGCAGAGGCAAATTCACACTGAAAGCTCCACTGTAGAGCTTTATTTTAACTCTTATTTCAAATTTGTACTACTATTGTGCAAGACATGACTCTACACATTATCAGATATTAGAAGAGTGGATGTTAATAGCAGTCCCTTATGTAACTATCCGCCTGTTGTATAAGCCACATACTTCGATCAACACTCGGTGAATCTCCCCCAAACGAGACCTCGCGCCAGTTTCGAAACAGCTTTTCAAGATGACTTCCAACAAGCGTAGCTCGTGAGCCGATAAACTCTTTCAATGCAGGTACGTGTGATGCAGCAAGTATTATGAGCATGGCACCAGACATACTGCTTATTATCAGTAACACGCGAGCCCTAGGCAGGGGAGCTAAACTTACGAGAGTGAGCATATCCAAGTGTCAATCAAAACCGTCTGTGGAAAGCCTCGAAGGTCCAAAGCATGAAGCAGGCAAGCATCAAGGCACAATTTGCAATTCTGCATCGCATCTGGTATCGAAGGCACCCTCGTCTCGGCGTAGCTGGTGCTGAGCACCCACATTAAATATGGTCGGTAGATGACGCCCTTGCAGGTGAGATATCGTTGTCGAAGAAAGCCACCAGCCGCTGTTGCTGCTTCTTCTGTATCAATGCTGAAGGAGAAAGATGCTGGTAGGACTTCACGCCAGTCATCTAGTTGTCTCTGTAGTTCAGCTACGATCCGAGGGAAGCGAGCGTGGTCAAACGCAGCTCCTGTGTCTCGAGCATACAGAAGTTGGTGGACTCTGTTGAGAAGGCGTCGCATGCTGATACAGGCGAGGAAGTAGAGAGAGGATTCTTCTTCCACGATTTCGGATGGATGTGTATGATAAGTGCTTGGTAGAGGGACTGATGATTCGACGCGGGCGATGCCAGAAGGAGGACAGGCTGACAGTTCGGCCATATAGTCACTGTATACGTATCAGCGATTTGCCGGTGACAGTCGGCTATTGGATGCCCTCTTACCTTTCTAGAATGTAACATGACCAAAATATTCTCCTGATACGTTCCTCAGCCTCGCTGTCATGTTGATTTGGTGGATACGAAAGTAGAAGCATGCATCTTGTTGCTGTTGCACTGAGGTACTCCCAAGCCTGAAGTGGCCGAACGAGAGAGGCAAAGTAGAGGCTGACAAGTTAGCGATAATCGATGGAGAAGATTCCGCGACTTACGCTGTGAAGAAGAGACACTGAGTACTTTCAGAGTCAACCTGAAGGTGTGCAACATGAAGCTTCTTCAAAGCTAGCTGAAAGTAGATGTCACCAAGCTTTCGCTTCCGAAGTCTTCTGTCTTTCTCGGCAGCGTCAGGCTCAGCTGTGAAGCGTAGATCTTCGGCAGCCTGACTTGCACATCCTAAAGCCAATGTGAGTAGACAAAGACAAGAGTGAACAGTATCCTCCGAAGGCATTCCGCTTTGAAGGGTTGCGCGTATATTGACAATCTGATCTTGTGACATGGAAGGATACCAGAAGTTGATGTTGCGCTCGAACGCCCCAAGCATTGAAGTGATATCTTCTGCGTCAACGTATGGGTACATGGGATTTGATGCAACAACTAGCGGAGGCCGTGCTTGTTCAAGATAGAAGATGGACTCTCCATCGTGTCGCAGAAGCGGAAAGACGTCAAAGTGAGGCCATTGGAGGATCGACTCGGTTGTAGAGGTATGCATAGAGTCCAAGACTGCATTCTCAAAATTGTTGATATTCTCACGTTGATCTTGACTGGCAGGCGTTTGGATGGCGTGGCTCTGACGACGGAGGTTGAGATCTGGTGATGAGCCTGAGAATGAGTTGGTACGATGTGTTTGAGGTGAATTGGCAAGTTGAACACTGGTTGGCTACGACTGTCAAAGCTGCACAATGGATGGATAGATGTGTCTATGGCTTACTATGGCAGATCTTAACTCATGTAAGGTCTTTTCAACACGCAGAACGCTTTCTAGAATGAGATCGTTCTTGCTCCTCCTACAGTAGCGTTACCATGCTGCGAGCAAGACAGGCTGGAAGTGAGGCTTACGAGTTGGCTTCAGATCCATAGGTGCAATCATGGCCGATCGACGCACATGTAGCGCAAGGATTGTTGCCATCACATCTATCGCTATCAGCCAAGCTGTCAAGTTTTCTGGATCATCATCCATCCAACCAACCTTGTCTTGCGGGTACGACAAGCATCGCACTAATGTCTGTCAGCTCAATGCAACACAACAGAACGGTCAACTCACTGCATGCGACGTTCTCAGCCTCTTCCTCGCAGGCCATTCATCATTTGCTTGTTCCATGGCGCTGGGAATCGAAACAAACAGTTATTCGCCCCGGTACGGGCCGACAGTAAAACGTGGGGAAAAGAGGAGATAATGAATGAGGAGTTGGCAATGGTCTGATGGATCACGGGGATGCTCGGTCCGAGGTCAATTGACGATTGTGATTGGTGCGGGAATTCATTCGGTGGATGGGGAGGTTACCCCAGCTTTTGTGACCTAGTCCGATTGGACAGTTCCTTGTTGATGCAAAGCTTTGATGGCCATGAGACCTTGAAATTACGGGGTTGGAATCAAGGTCATCAGTCATCAGGTGCCATTGCTCGTTGCTACGTTGGTATGCTGATCGGGAATAAAGGCCGAGACTTTGAGGATCGGCAACAAGTTTAATGCCAACTCAATTGACCCGCGATACGAAATTTGTCGGGAAACGATTAAGGTCTTTCCGATCACGAAACTGTGCACTCGTAAACCTAGTGATTCAGTAGGCGTCTTTCTAGTCAATTATGGCTTTAAAAAATCATCAATTGTCCGGTGTAAGCCAAAGACTTGGTACACTGAGAATGCATCATATTGATTGCGACAGAATTATCTTGAGTTGGCTACCTAAATTCAGGACGAGGCAGTTCTAATTGAATAGACTAAACCTCTCCCGCAAGCTTCGCATCCGCCGTCATGTTCAGAGTGTTCATAACAGTCTGGGCATCCCTCTTCTGAAGACTCTTCTTGACTGGGTTAGGAGCCTCAAACACTTCCGACAACTCCTCCAGAGTACGATCCTTAGTCTCAGGGAAGAAGAAGTAGATAAAGACAGCTTCAAACAAGTCCCAGAAGACAAACACAAGGTAAAAGTAATAGCCGATGTCCTGGAAGGCCGGTCCACTGCTGTACTGAATAATAGTGGAGGCGATCGAACTAGCAAGGTTACCGACAGCAGTACCCTTGGCTCGGATATCGGTGGACAGACACTCGGCGATGTATGCGGACTGAAGAGGTGTCCAACCGAAGGAGAAGACGATACCGAAGATGAAGATCATGGCAACAGTGGCGTTCGCCGCGGATGCGTTGTGGGGTTGGTCGAGGGAGAGCTTACTGGTGCCAGTGATGACAGCGAAACAGCAAGAGCAGAAGATAATAGAGTAGATTAGAAGAGGTCGACGGCCCACGACATCAGTCAGACGGGCGCCCAGAATGGCACCGAAGAAGCAGAGAACAGGGTTGATGCCGTTCAGAGCTAAGACCTTCTTTTCGTTGGTGATGCCGGCTTGCTTCAGCATGACAGGAAGATAGTAGGAGCTACAAGTGGTTAGAAAAAAGTCGCAATGGAAGGCGATTTGTAACATACCTCAAACTGTTTCCACTGACCTGTCCAAAGACAGCCATACCCAGGACACCGATAAGTCTGCGTCGCGCGCTATGGGTATTCCACAGTCCACGGTAATCCCACCAAGACTTATCAGTAGCATCAGCAGCAATCTGGTTGGACATCTCTTTGATCTGCAAAACAACCATAGGATGGTTCTCATCACCCTCACCATGGTAGGCAGCAAGAACCTTGACAGCGTCCTCAACTCTATCCTGAGCAATGAGCCATCGTGGAGACTCGGGCAGCCACAGAACACCAAGCGCGACGATACCGGAGGTAATCATCTGGCACCAAATGGGAATTCGCCAAGCAATATCACCATCGACATAGCTGCATCCGTAAACGACCCAACTGGCAATAATGCTGCCGATATACCAGGTACAGTTATATAAACCGGTAATGGTGCCTCGCCAGTTGGGATGCGCCATTTCGCTAACGTAGCAGGGTGCGGAAACACAGCAGAAGCTGACACCGAAACCGAGGATGAAGCGACCGCCGAGGAATTGACTTCGTCCAGTGGAAGTAGCTTGGACGCATGTTCCCACGATGATAATGATGGCGCCGGTGAACATACCCCATCGTCGGCCGAAAAAGTCGTTTACAGGGGCGGTGAAGAAGACGGCGGCGATGGAACCGATGTTGTACATAGCAAAGATGATGCCGGTCGTAGAGCCCTCGGAGGACCTGAGAATGTTAGTCGAGTTTTGTACGGTGCTTGTCTCACATACATGTTGAAGTAGTTCTGATACGCCTTCATGCCGTTGATACCACCAAGGAGACTACCATCATATCCGTTCTTCTCAAGTCAGCAACCAGGTCCCTTGACACGTCGTGAACCACTTACCAAGCAACCGCAGAGATACGCGCAGGCGAGAATAAAGTACAGTCTGAACATGCGAGGCGTCCATGGCGACAACTTCTGATTCTCAACATCATGCGCAAGCTGAACCGCAATATGAGCCTCTTGAATCTCATCACCATGGTCAACAGCGACCTTTTCATCAGCTTTGTAGTCCATGTTGTCAAGATCAGTGGGGACTTGAAGTCTTGGAGCCAAGAGCAAGAGTGTCGATCAAGTTCAATGGGTCTTTATATAAGTTGCATGCATACAAGGTCGCCCGGACTTTGAGCCCCAGACGGCATGCAACGTCCGTCCGACGTCGTCCCCGGATTTGCATGCCTGCCCCTCATTCTGTTCGTGTTGGGATTAGACTGGCTTGGGAAGATGGTGTTCTGACCTTTTGTCGGGGCGAGGAATTGGTTAGCTCACGCCAGGGGCAGATCCACCCCGGCTCCGGTTGCCCCGAAACAAACCTGGGGTAAGCTTCTACCAAACCGATTGGCTCGCATGCACCATGTTGGAACCGAACCAGCCATTTCCAATCATTCGTATATCGTTTCCTTGCTCATCAGGTGCCTTAAGCTTAAGTGGAATGGTCTGAGATTGCCACTTGATCAGCTCACGATTGTGAGTTTGATGCTGTTTTGAGAAATAACCTATGATAAGCAGCTAGTGCGATATGATCCCTGTTCCCATTCACGCAACATGCTCGATCTCTTGTGTTTCTCATTACGCCTCAATCAGCATATCTGTACATTTGACTAGCTTCTGACCGTAGGCACATAGCTTTTATCATTAGCATTGGAACATCTCACTGAGGGAAGAAGCCTACATCTTCCAATATCCATGAACTTTGGGGTTTCTCAACTCTTTTCTCGCATCCGCACAGAGTGACAGAACTCCCTCCTAAGACCAACCAAGAAATCTTGTGAACAAATCCAGACTAACACTTTCAAGCCCTGCATCAAAGTTGTCAAGGTTCCACTTACCTATTTCCTTCAGCTTAGGATCTTTGGGCCAGCTGTTGGTCGGCCATATGTAAATAGTCTTCACGACGTTCTGAAAGCCAGCTTTCTTGACGATGGCTTTGTATTTATCAGACTCGCCGAGTGGCCGACCCAGCTTCCTGGACCCTTCGATGAGACCTTCTTGCCATTTCACAAGCGGTGATGTTTTGGAATCGAGAGAACCATCATTGCAGAACACGGGGGTTTGGATATCCTGGATCTCGTACCAGCCCCGGGGCTGAGAGCACTATATTTTTTTCAGCCGACAGCGCAGGGTGAGCTTGGCAAAGATTCTCTGAGTTACTTAAAAGCCTTCTTCGCCATTGCTTCGGGGCTCACGGCTTGTCCGAACAAGAATGGTTCAACGTACAGCAGCACAACTATTGTTAAATACTCCAACGGAATTTTGAAAGATACCGAGAAAATTACTATTTTAATACAGAAAAGGAATTTTTGTATTCATCTTTGAAGCCAATGACCAGCACTACTTACGGAGCCTTCAAGATCACACCTCTCTCGAAGCGTGGCTATTTTAGCTTCGGTTCATACCCAAACCAGCTTAGCCGCTATTTTTCTTTCAGCTGAATCTCAAAAAACCCCTTTTGCAATTTCGCAAGGTTTCGCGTCAAAGAGACAATTATCGCGACTTCAACATGGCGGACAATGGCAAATCGCCGACAGATATCATCACCTATATCGGTGTGCCGCTGGCAGTCTTGGGAGGTACCTCGCTAGTCTCCTCGTATACCGTATGCCAAGCAACTAATTACTTCGACAGTTCTCCCAATTCTGTACAACACACTGTCCACGCTCGTCTCGCTCTCAAAGATAAAGCGTATGCTACGTCACAGTCGCTTGACAGCGCTGACACGGAGTGATATCGTCAACAGAATCATTGAGATAGAGCTTCCTCGCTATGCTGTGATGCCGCTAGACAGATTCCAGGATCGCTCCGAATACTGGACCCTTTCACGTCATCCCAGCTCTATCCCAGGCGGGAGCTGGACAACATTCAACTGGAAAACTCACTCTATTGGTATGAAGACTCAGCGAGTTGAGTATGCTGATCAAGTCCGGCAACCTCAAGTTGAGGTAGCATTCGACGAGCTCGTCTGCTACCTGCTAGACCTTGGCGCCGTCCCCAATCCACATGGATGGAAGCTACTGCGGTCGTCAGGGCTTTGGACCCCTGTAGGATGTTGTTTGATGATGTCTCCAGAGGGTCGACAAGACGCATTGACAATCGCTCCCTCTAATGATTCAGATGGAAATCTCTCGTTGGCTGTTGCCTGGTCCAGCTCTTGGATCACAAGAGATTATTCCAACTTACCTCCGTATTGGGTTCGATTGCCCTCACCACCTCCGAAGAATGATGCACACAAGGCTGGCAGCTCATCGGAGGTACCAGGCCAGTCTCCTCGAAACTCAGAGGATGGGCTCACGAAAGGAAATGATTCAGTTCGAGAAAGCGATTCTCGTCCCGAAACGCATCAAGCTTCTCCCCAGTCGAGCGCGATCACTTGTCAGATCTCCATGTCAGGCCTCGTCACAGCTTTCACTGAGCAGGACTACTATGGTGCTCAGACAACTCTCAACCTTGAGAGTCTCTACATCGAGCATTTGCGCATCCAGCCTGCCAAGTCTGATGGTGTCTGGTTTTCCAGTGCCGCCACTGCGTTTGGAACATCCAGTCAGACAATTCTCTGGAATTACAAGATCCCAGACGACATTCTCTCGTTTTCTCGGAAAGAGACTGTCCCTTGCGGCGTCCTGGTCGTTCTGGGTATAGTTGACGAGTCTGAGACGCCGACATGGGCAACTAAACATGATGATCACGGAATGGATATCCACAAGTTTGCGAGGAGGTCACAAGAGCAGCGGGCTGCGATTGCTGCTGAGGCCTTGTTGCCACCTGGACAGCGTGAAGCCGCGGCACAAGCGAGAATACGCAAGGAGAATCAGGAGCGAATGGATGAGAGTAAGCAATCCAGATCAGACAAGCTATTGGAGTCCCATACTGACATGTGAAACGTATAGTGCGGGACAAGCTCAGAACCGGCCAACTTAGACGTGATCAGCGGATGATGGAGGCCCTCCGAAGCCCCAAATGGGACACAAAGCTCGTTGCCGAGCATTGCCTTCGATGGCTTCAAGGAAAGCATTACTGGGACGAGTCGCTTACTGTCAAGGATGTTGTTGGCTTTATGCTACATCGCATGGTTCTGGATGGGGAGTTTGCAGGAAATATTTGCCGTATGTTGGACAAGTGGAAGGCTTGGGCTGATGTCGGTGGCATGAAGCAGTCTGATTACCAGGCGGTGCAGGATGATCAAGTTGACTTTGCTCATGCAACACTATTGGTGGCTATGATTCGAGATACATCTACAGCTCTTGAGGGGACGGTGTCTATGGACCTACAGGAATGTTTGAGAATATGGCGAAAGGTTCGACTTGGATGATTCACATTTACAATGAAGCGTAGACTTAGAGTGAATGCAGAAGAACTATTGTATCACGAGTTAGAGAAGTCGTTGGTTGGGCCCGGGAATGATAATTGCGAATTAAGGAGCGAACAAGCTAGCTAAAAACAAGATAACTAAGGAATTGAGTAGAAATGTTCAACACTTCCAAGCTTCTGACCATGAAGGTCATTGGCCGCATTGACGAGGCTAGTGCTGCGCTTAGGCAATAGTGCCGTTGAGGTCGACAGTACCAGGAGGGAAGACAAAGCCGATGTTTGCAAAGTAGAAGTTACCAATGTAGACCTGGTTACGGTAGATGCTGACGTAGAAATCGAGCTATAGCACATTATTAGTCAGTTCGTGAAGTCGAGGCTTCGAATACTTACACCTCGGACCCAAAGCTTGAAGGTGGCATTTCCAGGAGTGAGCTGGCTGAAATCGTTGTAGTAGAGAGTGCCGCTGAGGAATCTCAAGTTAGTTCACTTCCCTAGGTGGCTATTGGTTCCACTCACGCGTTGAGGGAGCCGCTCCAGGGGATGTAGAAGCCAGCACCAGAAGCAGAAAACTTCAGCTCAAGAGTGCCGACGTCGAGAGCGACAGAGAGGTTAGTCTTGGTGATGTGGATGGTTCCACTGGCAGAAGCCTGGTTCTTCCAGACCTGGTGATCGGGGCATGAGTCGAATTGGATCAAAGACTCGAGGTGAGCTCTGCCACCAGGCTTGGCGATAGCGGAAGAGGCAAGCTCTTGAATCTCCTGCTCAGTTGTGCTGCGAGCATTAGTACCGGTGGTGACATACGTAGCCAGAGCGCTGAGAAGACTGTTGTCGATGCCGGCGGAGCCGACGGACTGGATGGGTAGGCCCTGGGGCTGCTGCTGCTGCTGCTGCTGGGTGAAGCCGATAGTGGAAGCCATTGTGATGAGCTTGAAAGATTGGTGAAACTGTGTTGGTTCTTGAGGGTTCTTGAAGAGATCTGATGTGTTTGATGGGGATATTTTTGCCTTCCAAGTCGGGGATTCCTGCATCTTTTATAGATTTTGACCCGTAGGTCAAAGCTAGTGCTCTGATCCTGTCGGCAAACAGAAACATCTCGAGGAGACCGAGTGCACAGCTGTACCATCACAGCATCTCTCAAGACTGGGCGCTTAACCATCGGTGAAGCAATCCTCAGATGGTTAGTCTGCCTGTTCTATCGCAGCTGAAGAACGTCAATCTCACTTTCAGCCGGCCATTCAATGGACCTTGAGGGTATAATCTAACCACGAAAGTCCAAAGATTGTGCTTTGGCAAGGTTGAGAGCAAATATTGCGGTGGGCTCTGGTCACACCGACGACATCGTGGCATCCGGATCAAGGCGGAGGCAGACGTGACATTACTTTTAGCGCTTGTGAACAAAGCTGCATCGAGCTATTTAATCCTGCATAATGCCGGTGGCAAGCTGAATAGTATATTGAGTCAAAGAACCTCACGATGATTCGGATGTAGTGGACGATGATCATGTATGTGATGTAAAGCCTAGACTCGGAAGCTATACTGACTGAGAGCTCGAACGGTGCGGGCCGAGGCCGCCACAATAGATAAATTACCAATTGGAATTTGAAAGAGTAAATAGTTGATGTGATTGGGAAGGGACAGGGGTTCTCAGCTATGAGTTGAAGCTTATCTATGCCGCTTTCGGGCAAGTATGTCTCAAAAATATATGACCATTTTCTAATTGGGATTGCGCCATCCTCAAAATTTGAGCAGACTAAACTCTTCCTGTGCTCCTTGTTCAACTTACATCTTTTAGTAGTTCTGTTGTAGTGACCAATCCCGGAAGTTATTTGAGCATGTTGTTGTTTTTGAGGCCCCCTAAGGGTTGTACCAAAGGCGGGGACGGTCTGGAAAGGCTAACATAGTCTGAACAAACTGCTAGACTCTGGGGAATTCCTAACATCGAACTCTATGGAAACTTTTGTCCTCTGTCAAATGGCGCTGAAAACCTGCGAGTTTCGACTGGCCGGAGATGATCCTAGTCATACTCTGCTCAAAGGTCAAGCCTTGGACAAAATGGACAAAATGGCTGAAAGACTTGGACTCCGATGGTCTTCCCAATGACTAAAGCCTTTAGATTCAGCAAGTCACAACAAATTACGGCAATATTAACGCATCCGAGTCAGACTCAGGCTGAAATCGCGCTGTTCTTAGCTTTGCGACTGCATTAGCCTCGTGGAATAAATCTGCTCACTCATCCATGGAGGATTGACCATCGATTCAAATCATCCTACTATGGGATGATTACAATTTTACATTCTAGGAAAGATGTGCCAGAGTCAAATCTCAGTTTGGCTTTAGTGGAGTAGCTGGGCTGTTCAAGAGACCGGGGATAATAGCCCTGGACGCATGCTTATACCTAGGATACGACGCCAGTCAGATTTCAGCGACAACCACTAGACAAAGCCATATAGTTCTTTCTGATCGAACTCAGATTTAGATTCTTGCTGCAATGTGTATAGTGGAGGGTCCACCTCGCCTAGAACATTCTTTTCATACTTTGCGGAATGTCCTTTGAGGCATTGTTGGGCAGCAAAGCTATCTTAGGATCAAGAGGCACCAGGCTGATTCCATGATTTACTCAGTATTAATCACTGCCCAAACCAGGTATGATGCAAGATAATGACTATCTTATTACTACGACTTTGACAAAACTATTCTCTTCATTCCGTCGGCCAACATAGTGCTTGTTCTTCTATCCTAGAACTTTCTTCCTTAGGTTAACTTGGACAGTCTTACTGAGGGGTTTCAAACTTGTCATTGAAATCGCTCCCAAAAAGGCGAGCTGAAAAAGTTTCGAGTCAGATTTGGAAAACTTTTTAATTTGTTGAAGTTGCTCGACAATAATGATGAGGTTGGTAACTGGACCAGCAAGTCCGCGATATTCCTTTTTTTGTAAACTTAACAGACATCGAAAAATTAACGCTGTGTCTATCTCAAACACCCCTATCCGGACTATTATGAGATAATGACGCCGAAAAAAAAAAAAAAAAAGGCTCCATCACCTTTTGGAAGTCGGATATGTTAACTGCAAAGCTGCATCTGCCAACAATGTAATTCCCCGTCGGGATGTCCAGGAAGAGTGCTTCTTGACACCACATATGGAGAGGACTGGAAAATGGTGGAGAGAAAACTAGGATATAGATCACGAGATTGACGGTTCTCGAGTGTTGTGAGTAGATGACATGCTTAAGCTACTGATCTGGTGCGCTATACCGGTATATCTGTCCAAGTTGGCCGTTGAGGGGCTCAACATCTTTTTGTAGACATTGTAATAGTGCGCAAAGGCTACAAGCTGAATCTACCTACCAAGGGCAATGTTCGAAGGAGAGGACGGTATTGTCATTATATGACTATTGCGGGGAGTCTTGACCTATTAGTCCATCAAACCTGAGGTTCTTCGACCCTCATGTCAGCGCTTGTTATCTCAGTTGGTCTTTCGCGAGCTGTGCCCTCTTTACTGGAATATCGACACTGTGACCTTTGAGCACAGCTGAAGAAGGGCGCTATCCCTGTTCTGAAGAGGTATTATGTCTGACACGTAAGATACTGACATTCAGATGCTCGGACGGTAATGAGCGTCGGTCAGCCTCAATTTACACAGTAAACGCAACCAGTGATGTCGAATAAATTGAGTGACGACATTACCCAAGACGCATAACTCTTGCAGCACTAAAGTAGTAATATGCCGGTAAATCGTTTCGAGTGGCAGAGGCTACATGAGGGGTCAGCGCCGATCTCAACACAGTCAACTTCCCCCTAGCATCCGGAATGAATGTCTGGAAATTACGTCCTAAGTGCCGATGGTCTTGGCATTTTAAACCCGACAAATAATCTTGACGCTACGCACCACCTTATTCAATTCTAGAGTCATAACAAAGTCAAAGCGTTTTTCTTCACCCAGTAAAATACCAACGGACAAACGTTAAAGCCATCCCCCGCGAACCGTTCCCCTTAGCGCAACCAGGATAACATCATCGAGCCTTTTAGCGTGTAAATACCGTCTTCTGATTTGAACAGGCCTCTGTCTCACTTGATTCATTCGTCAAGCTGACTGGTCAATGTGAGACAAGTTCTCTCTCTCTTATCTCCCCATCCCAATCTTTCTTTCTTTACTTCTCTTTCCCTTCTAAACTTATTCTTCCTCTTTCTTTCGGCTCCAAGTGAGCCGCTGTGTTTGACCATGCACGATGGAGGCAGATTATAGACCGAATGTCTATGCTTCCATCTGTATTACTCTGCCACTTGCTGCGCTTGTGTTGGTGCTGAGACTTCTTGCGAGGAGGACAACGAGGGCGGGATATGGAATTGATGATTGGTTGGCTGTTGTTGCGTTTGTGCGTTAAAGCTTGACAATATGCCACTGGATAATCGCTGACAATTCGTCGCACAGATTGGAGCTCTCGCGTATTCGATTGACAACCTTGTCTGTAAGAAACAATATCCACTTCTTCAACTGGCATTATTTCCGGTAACTAAAATGTGCCTCTAGTCCTTATAGGTTTTGGTCTTGGTCGACCGCTAAAAGATGGCCCATCGCGCCTCACCGAAGACGAACGACTCGAACGATCATATCTCCTCATCTGGCTCAGCAGCCTAACGTACACCATTGCCATCGGCTTCGCAAAGTTCGCCATCTTGACATTCTACTGGCGTCTCTTCAAATACTCTAGCTCGCGAATCGCAATCCAGATTGTACTAGTGCTTTGTGTCGCATGGTTCATCGTCCGGATACTCCTCTTGACATTATCATGCATGCCGACATCAGCCTACTGGGATCTCGCCCGACGGGTAACTCACTGTCATGTCACCAGCAACATTTACTTCTTCTCTACTGGTTTGACGCATGCCATCCTGGATATTGTCATTCTCGTCCTCCCTCTGATTGAGGTCATCAAAATGCATCTCCCTCTAGGACAAAAGATTGCTGTTATGGCCCTCTTTGGCTTTGGTGCTCTGTGTGTTCCCTCCGGTGATACCCAATGCACTAGACTAACAACTGAACAGCGTTTGTGTCTTGACTATTCTTGTCATTCAAGATGCCTTCAAGTTCAGCAGTAGTTCAAGAGAGATCGCCCTCAAAATTGGCTTCCACGGCTCTTTGGCTGCAGCTGAATGCAACCTCACCAATGTTTCCGGTACATTCACCGACCCATACATAACAGAATCTCAATTGACATGCTCAAGTTTCGCTACCGATGCTTCGACCCGTCTTCCGCAAGATCGTACCTTCATCATTCCTCGCCTCTCACAGAAGCAAGCGCGCAGTCGTCGACTCAGCTCTATCACCAGATTACGGCATCAAGAGCAGTCGTGGCACAAAAACCTCTGTACAGAACGGCTCCAGCTCAGTGTGTGAATTTGTAATGAACGACGATATTCCAGCTGGATACGACATTGAGGCTTCGCATGCTGGGTGGAGTTATGGAACTGAGATTACAATTTCTAGTCCGTGGAGACATCAAACGCCTCCTCCGACCGTTAATGAGGGTTTAGATGGTATTCAGATACAGGAGGAAACGACCGTTCACGTAGAACGTCTCGGGCCATACCCATAGTCGGCTCAGGACACGAATAATGTTAATATTGCTTCATTGACGTGATAATTCTCTAAACCGTGGGGCATCTTCTCGCTAATAACTCATTCTACAGCTTTGAAGGGACATTCGATGATTCGCATCCGCATCCCTCCGCAGGCTCCGCCTTCTTGCTCTCAATCAGAGTGCTCTTGTTCACACTTTGCTCACTCGGTGGTACGTCTAGAGCAGGGTTCTTGGTAAAGAAGTTGACAGGCTTGAGATGCACCTTGAGAATCTCAACTGGCATGACAGGAAAGTCTTCAATACGTGGAATATGGTTGATGCCAAATTGCACCCACAGTACAATGTCCGAGTCTGGCGTGAGGGTCTCGTTCCTTTCTGCCCAGCTTCTTACGCCTGTGCCGCCACGAGACTGGTTGGTCCACCATCCTCCCGCATATAGTTCACGGTCGCGATGCGTGGTAACGTAGATGTTGTGGTCTCCAAACTCAGCACGTTTATGTATGAAGCTTTCCTCATCGCCCATCAGCTTCTGGAACGGCGGTGCCATGATCTTGTACCCGACTGGCTTTCCATTGATAGGGTTGAGAGACTTTGGGTTGGTAATCTTGTATACTTGGCTGAGATCGTAGTCGATATCCAGACCAGCGGTCTTATCCACAGTCTTCTCGACAACTTGGTAGCCGACACCATGAGGGTTCAGGTGCGGATCACGGGGTAGTTTGTGAGCTTCACTGTACACCAGCTGATTGGTATGACCGTCAATCATGGGATCAACTCGAAGGGAGAAGATATGTTGATGAACGCCTGCCAGGACACCAGGATGCACGACAGTTCCATATGGGACTCCGGTCTTATCCAACTCGTGATCAATTGGCTGTGTCGATAGAATTCCTGTCGCTCGGACTTCATAAGTGACCTCTCCAGCTTGGTTGAAGAGGAACATGAGGATATACTCATAGTTGGAAACCGTAATTATAGACTGAAGCACAAGCTCACGTGCTCGTACAACAGCTGCTCTTCCGGTTCTGTAGTTGGTATGCTTCCATCCGATACCGGCATCTTGCTCATGAATGCAGATCACGTTCTCCATTGGCAATGGTCTGCCTTTATCGTCGCAGATGACACCGCTGAGATACTGAATGCTGCCCAGGCAATCACAGCCAAGCTTGAGGTTGTTGGCTGTAGCACCAGCACCGGCATCACCCAAGTCAAAAGCTGACTTTTTGTGGAACGGATGTCGTGGATCGCCATAGGGCACGCTCATGTCTGACAGTGAAAGTCTGTAGAACAACGGGCGATTATCGTATTTGACATTGTACAGCACCATTCCCTCTCGCTGATTGAAGCCTATTCATGTTAGCTGGGGGTAACATTGACTGTCCCAAGACTTTCCGACTTACCGACAAAGAAGGTCCACTTCTGCCATGAGATAACATTGCCAGTTTCACCAATAGGCGTGACAGAGAAGCTTGGTCCCTCTGGTTGGCTGACATGAAGAGGCTTGAGGTCCCTTCGCAGCTCCTGAGCTTCGGGGATATACTCATTTGCAGGCTTCGGCTGATAAGGCGCCAGAGGTTTGATAGTGTTATCAGCACCTGTAGGCAGCACGTCGATTCGAATGACCTTGTAATTAACGCATTCAACGACTGGCGATACAGGTAGAGGAAATGCATAATGGTTCGAGTCAGCTTCGCTAGAATTTGCGGGGTCCCGCATGTACAGGAAGACCTGGTACATACGGACATCATCATCAACTCCGTCGGACCCTATGCATGTCAGTTCTCACCTCATCACAGAGAAGGCCGATGTGCTTACCGTAAATCCATGGATCAGCACAAACGACGGTGCCCTCTGGTAATTTCAGCTTTTCGAGCTCAGCCAATACTTGGGGATCTACAAGGGCAAGCTTCTCAACCCTCTGAGCCTCATCATAGTCGACGTTACCGTGAACATTGGGGCCGAGCTTCACATTACTCTCGATTCTGCCCGTGGTCAAGTTGACGATGGCTTCATGGAAGATATCCTAATACAATCAGATTGTGCATGACAACAAAACAAAGCGGGGCTACTTACCGTTCCACGAATATAATACGCAACGAAAACCCGGCGCTCAAGTGGCGAAGGGGAAGTTCCGTTGTCAAAAGCTTGCAAATAAGGCGCAAGCTTCTCCTTTGGCGGCTCACTGAGCGTTATAACCTTAAAAGATAGCGAAACAGACAGTGGCCAGACCCTTTCAATCAATCGTGCACTAGCCTGAATCTCGTCTCCCGTCAACGGGCAAAGAGGGTGAGGAACTGAAGACATGATTTTTTTTGAAGTCAAACAATCTTGGAACCGCTGTGGATTGGGTGAAACAACAAAGTGACAAAGTTGCTATTTATCTTTTCCTGTGAGATCTGATCGCCTCCGATGCGGAGTTATGATTGACGCACAATTCCTCCCACTAAATTCTCCAAAAAATGCTGTCTTGGGCAGTTCTACCCACTTAAACGATCAGGATGCAATTCCTGTATGCGGAAAGGCGTTATGCAATGTCGAAATTCCTGATGATAAGGTGCGTTTTGGGCAAAGATCGACTTGGTGAGTTGCGCTTATCTTAGTTGAGATATGGTCGGTGTCGCCATCTGGGGAATAACCTCTGCGATAAGATCACACCAACGGTGGGGATACGGGCGGAATTACATATCATTGGTGACTATTTTGACTTATCAAGAACGAAGCTCGCTTAATCACGCGTATATTCCTTCGTTCCACGGCTGAGGAGGTGAGTATCTACCAGGATTTACCATTGGACCTCTGCCCATGGATGCTCTGGGTTATATCTTTGCTGTAAAACGATACTCCCCTCAGGAAACTCTACCCTAGTCCCGTCTTCAAGATCAATGGGCTCCGCCTGGCTGGGAATCATCCACGAGCTGATCAATCCGACAGTCTGCGCGACGTCCTCTTTCAGCCTAGCCACCTTGTCCGGCCGAGGCATAAAGTTGTCCAAGAGCTCGGGATCTGTACTCTCTTCAAATTCTCCCGGTTCAACAGTAACATAAGCATCTTGATGCCACTGCTCTTCCTCAAAGTCCATGCCGCCGCAATCATGCAGCTCAGGCTGATGAAAGTCATTGGTGAGGGGTAGATCCACTGAGCAATTGTCAAGATCCTCGCCAATACTGGAATTGGCAATGGCGTAATTGATGTGAGCGACAGCCAAAGCCTCTGTCTGGATGAGAATCTTGAAAACAACATCTGTGCTTTCAGCCTCTCCGTCTTCGACTTGGTCTTGCTCGGCGAACTGATCAATGTACCAGACCGCGCCTCTGCTCTTGGCTTCGTCATCCACGACAATGAATGGATCATTATTGCCGGCTTCATTCTCTTTGGCGCGCATGTATTGATGAGATTTTCCAATGTAATCTTCTGGCGTATCGACGAGCTTGAGTTGCATGAGTGGAGAGAATCTGGAGCATGCACCAAGTTCAAAGGCAGACTTGAAGGCTTTCAACTCATCATCTGTAAATGGTGCGACGAGATAGCATCTTAGGCAATCGCCAGGGTGTAAAGAAGGTAGATAAACCATTTTGTAAAACGTGAGCTTCTATGTATAAGGGCAATGTTTATTTACAAGCGCTGAAGAAGAATTTTCACTTTCTTATATCACATTCAAGACAAGTGTTCTGGGATCTGAATCCTCGCCACAGGATTAGGCAGTAGGAGCGCTAAAACAATTTCTGCCTAGAATACGAGGATCATGATGTCGAAGGATCAGTAGCACGGTCGCGTATTGAATACTAAGTGCGGAGTATTGGCCAGATCATCGGACGATTGTTTCATATTAAAAAATTATAACATGTTCTATTAGGGTATCACTGGAAGAAGTTACCTACCTGTCAATTAGCACGTCTATGCAAAGGTTCCAGGCTGAGGGCCAAAGATCGTTCCATTAGGAACCTTGAGCCTCGTGCAGGTCTTGGCTTCACAGCCACTATCCGCATTGTTTCCAATCCAATTGATCGAAGCGCCGTGGTAGCTCACAGCGAAAAAGATGACAACCGCAGCGAGAGCAATGCCAGTTTGCCAAGCAGCTGAAAGGACATAGTTGTACTTAGCCCAAAACTGAAAATACCTCTTTCGAATGACGACCCAAGAAATCCAACCGGGAATGACGGCGGGCCAGACATAGGCCAAGTTGTAGGGCGACCAGATGTGACCGCCGCTGAAGATGACGACAGGGTGAAGTTTGGTGAGCCAGTGTGTCTTTGGAAGCTTTCGGGTGGCGTAGTAGTAGATGATGGGGAAGGCCAGTCCGACTGGGAAAGCTGCGAGGAGAGCTGTATACATGCCACCTTCTCCAAAGACTCTCTGGGGTGCGAGAGAGCCAAAGAGGACGGCGGCAGTGAAATAAGACTCGACGCCAGGACAGGTAAAGCGATCTTTTTGGAAGGACTGGCAGATATCGGGGATATTGAGGATCTGAAAGTTCATAACACCTGTGCAGACCATGGCAGATACAATAGCTATTGACAATCAGTCAAGGTGATCTAGAAATGACTGCAGGGAAACTTACTAGCAACGGTCTGACACCAAAAGGTCTGACGTTGCGGAATCTTGAGGTAGTGGCCTAGTTTCAGATCATTGGCAAAGTCGAGAGCATGAGCCACTGTCACGTAACCAAAGCCCTTGAAGAAGTTCATCTGGAATTGTTAAAAGAGGACACTAAAGTTTTTGGGCCATCAGACACTCACAGCCAAAGCATTACCGGGTTGCCAAGCTCCTCCGATGAACTCAGCAAGGACGTTGAATTCCACTTCAATACCAGTGGTGGCAAAGATGATGCCAGTCGGAATTGTGAAGAGGATCGCAAGAGCAAGACCGAAAAAGACGGTGCCGACGCTGGTATTGGTAGGCCAGGCTGCAACAGAGGCAATGCCGAAAACAACCCCGACAATCTACCTCATATTAGCCTGACTGAGACCCAACATTTCGATTAAACTCACATTGAGAATCATATACCACCACTCTGGAACCTCTGGGTACTGATCCATGAGCTTCGTGTGAATATCCTTGAACTTATTCATCTTGCTCTTCTTCTTGAAGCTTTCCCAGAGCGAAACGAAGCCTAGTTTGATGTCGTTCCAGTGATATAGAGCAGCATATGAGATGATTGCGCTATACACAGCGAAGAAATAAATGCTAACACATATCAATAAAAACCGTTGATCCTAGTGGCAGCCGGACTCACTAGTAGGTGACAGATGAAGCAGCGATATAGACTTGGCTATAAGCCTGATACTTCTTTACATCCAGTAATCCCCGACTATCCAAGATAGAAGAAACGTTATACTTGGCGCCTGTGTTGTCAAACATGGTATTCGTGTTGATAGGCAGGTAGCCGGTGTTGTAAGTGTTGTTCCAATACATGGCGGCAATAGTAATTCCACCCAATAATGCACCGAGGAACATATTGACAGTGACATGAAAAGGAACCAGCAGCGGATCAATATAGGTCGTGGCAATGTTCCAGTCAAAGGTTGGAAGTGGGTTGAAGCCGAGGCCCTTTGAAACGCCGGTGACGGCTGCGAGGTTGAAGTTGTTGGGTGAGATCCATGCGAGCCAGTTGAAGAGGGAGAGGGCTGTGGCGATACGGTTGGGAAACCAGAACCATATGAACATGGCGGCAAAGGAAAGCATGAAGAAGCGGTAGCGTGATATTGTGTACATCTTCTTGAATGGACCAAGTACATGAGCATTCCCAGACTCTGTGGCACAGTTAGTCGATTAGGCTTATATATTCACTTTCGATGGACTTGCCGTTGTGTAAACTCTGGTTGAGGGCGACGGTTGCAAGAGAGCGTGGCCAGATACAGAACGATGGATAGACCAAGAATCGTCGCGCCAACCCAGCAAGACCAAATCCCAACAGGTTCATAGCAAGCTGCACCTGTTAGTAAGACCCCATGAGAAGTACGTCGTCGTTTTACTCACCGAAAGACAGATCTGGAAACCAAAGTCGGCCGCAAATGGCAAGTCAAAATACTTCTTCAACCAGCTAGTGAAAATGATGAATCGTGAGTGAGGTAAGTTCGTCGAAACATTCGCCATAATCGATATCAACATATGTTCCTTCTGATTGAACTTTCCAGGATTAAGCTGGAGCTTTTCGCCAAACAGCGTGGATTCACCAACTGGAAGCCATTTCTCCCAAGCTTTTCCAAGTGGAAACGAGAGAAGTTGGATGACTGGTGCCTGAAGACGGATAGTTGGCTGTCGAACAGAGAACAGTTGATTGACGAAACTTTGGATAATCACGAATAGCAGGCCGATAGTCCATGCTCGAATGGTTCCAGCTGGTATCGATGGGTCGTCTTTGTTGCTTACTACAGCGCGGACTTCTGCGTAGGGTGAGTTGATAGTGACGAGTGCAATCTCGGTCTTGATGTCTGAGATGGCTTCGTCATGTTTCGAAGGATTCTCAAAGAGGTCTGCGTTGTTGAGGAACGCTTGAAGTCGAATGATTGACTCTGAGCTGTAGTTGGGGTCATGCTCATGGTAGTAGACGAGGGCTTCGGCACGCTGGATCGTGGTTAGCAAGTGTTAGTGACCAAAATCAGTTCTTCTCACCGTCTTAGCCTCTTGTAGATCCATTGTTCGTCCATGCTCCTCTGCTTCAAGAATCTCATCCGGGGTAGCACCCAGGATCTGAGCTCTTCCATTCAGGGATTCATCCTTGGAATATCTGGCAGAAGCGACATCAGGTCGATTCTCTGTCACTTGAATATCCTCGCCTGTAGCGGCTTTTTCTGGAATGGATGCCATGCTTGCGTTGTATTGCGATGAATAGGTAATTGCATCTTCGAGTAGGGAAGACATCTTTTTAACATTTGCTTTTCTACTGGGCCCTTCGGACAAGCCCCATCAAGGCCCCGTTGTGTTACAGCACGCTTTCTTGGCAAGTGTTCTCTATTGAGTAATGGCGTGTGTCAATCGTCTATATCCACAGCTCAATGCCTGTAAAGCGGTTATTTCTCCTGGTCACGTCGTATGGGGCTCTGTGGGCTGTCGGGCCGGTGGTGGACCATTGAGGAATAGCTTAGAGGCGCAATAAATGAGAGAATCCAACTTTTTGACTGTAATTGAATATCAGCTGGTTCCATGGCTGGTTCTTCTCCGCACGTTGAAGCTAGAAGTTTATTTAAGCCGGGGATTAGAGTTTCTTATCGATACACAAGCTTCTGACACGTCATCCTCGATCTCGCGACCCGAATCACCACTCGAATTTCCCAAATATCGGCCACAAGAAAGCGATTTCTTGTCAACTGCCTTTGGGATCAATGGAAAACGACATGGCGAACTCAAATTGCGTGCTTGTGAAGTGGAGGCTTTTCGCTTTCGGGCCGTCATGATCCCCATCGTATAAACTTTTCAATGCATCGCGTCTTCACATCCCTGCCGTGAGCGATCAGTTTCAACCTTCCTTTTACGTATATTTTTGAACCTGATCCACAGCTGTGTAGGCCATACTGTTCGAAATTTGGCGGTTATTTCCTACTTCTCGTGAACTTTTCTCTATTCCCAGACTACATGTTCAATAGATATCATGAAAAGTAACTCAGTATTAGAAGGGAAGTTGAAACTTATGAAATTCATCCCTGGTAACACGAAACTTCTCGCTGATGCAAGTGGCTTAAAACGCGAATTGAGAGGGGACATAGAAGAGACCAGTACAAATCCCGCCGTTATATCAACGTATTTGTTTGAAACGCTAGTTAAGTATTGTAGCAAGTGATTTACTGGTGGGTTTTGTCTTGGGTCGAAACTCAGGACATAAATATAGGCTTGTTTCGATGCATCAGTGTGCTGGCTTAACCCTCGTCCCGGGATATCACAAGCTCTATCGCAACGGTACCATACAGCAGTTGGCGCTATTATATTAATCCATGTTTAGGCGACTTTGAATGCTGGATGGATTTTGTTATTGAATGAGCTCTAATTCACTGCCTATCAAGCCCGCCGAAAAGTACGAGTTGCAGCATACAGTCGCTTGATTCATCCTTTTCAGTATACTCATGTCTTTTGGGTTCTAAATAAGATGCTCCCAGTCTCTTTCAACAAACTTTATTATCTATCCTGCTGCTAAACTTAGTCCCATATCCTCTTTGTCTATGGCAGGAAAGCTTCAGTGAGGTTTAAGGAGTGGCTTAGCACAATTTGGCAGGAATGGGATACTAATTAGGGTTACGGGTTTGTCTGATTCGTGGTCGCAGATGATTTCTCACCAATCTTTTCGATATAGCTTGCTCTGTTTTTCCCTGGCACCTTGCGGGGAGTTCTTTATCAGGTAAAACCTAACGGAGGAATGCCTTCGTCCTGTGTTCTTTAAATGCTGTTGTCTTCCGTTTACCCTCGAGAAAACCCTCTGGACTCAAGGTCCAGGAGCCTGTCGGCCATACCACAGAAGTCGATGTTACGCCAAACACAGTAAAAATAGACTCGTGAGCGTTTTCCAAAACAAACATCATCGTGAGAGCGCATGATAATCACCTGAGGTATATGATAAGAAACATCAGTCACTAGACATATTTTCTCGAGTCTTTGAAGACATCGATTATAGCTCCAGATGTATTATTGAAGGTAGGGTCCAGTAGTATTCCATCCAGGCCACTACGGCTGTACAAAAAAGCAATAAAACAATAAGATAGATAATTCAGCATTATATACTTAAATATATATTGTTCGATTTGATTGGGAATATGTTACATTACAAGGCCGGATAATTATCGGCTTCTCGATCAGGTACCAACAACCCTGGGATTTGTGCGACCAACACCGCGTCATTTGTCTTTGCGCTTGTCAGCAAAGCTGTTTCTTTGTTTACACCAGAGTTATTGGGGCCACAGACAAGTCTTGAAGCAAGTATATTTCGCCCTTCCCATATTTCCCGGGCAAGACGACCTCTACTAGGCAGACAGGTGACTTGGCGCATCTGAAGAGCTCACGTCACTCGATAAGCAACCTTTGATCACAACTACTGCATTCTGAGCACATACATCAATCTCATTCTTGAGATTAAACAGGATGTTGGCCACGCGAGAAATTCCTCCCGTGACTCTATCAGACATACCGCTCGTTGATGCTGCTCACTTCAATTCGTATGTATCACGAATGGCTCCCATATACGAGCGGCTTCAGCGGCTGAAGGAAAGCGAGGCTGAAGCTCGAATGGGAAGCAAGCCTGTAAAGGCTCCAAGATCTGGAGCAAATGGAGAATCTGAACTGGTTGGTGGCGTGTTGCAGCCTAGCAGAAATGATTCAGTCACGTCAGCCACCGCTAATACCGATCGAACATCCTGGAGACAACAAAGTGATGGTTTTGATCACAACGGCCTCAACGATGCGCCTCCACTGTCCATTGTTCCAGATATTTACTTCAAACATGACTTCCATCTGGAGAATCCGCGAACCTTCCACGTCGTTAGCGAGCGATCCGAGGTTATGGCCCAGACTTCAAGGAGAGAAAACACAAACGATGAGAACACTCTGGCACCAAGCAAACCCCTTGCTACAAATGCCATTCTCCAGGAGAAGTTGTCATGGTATATGGACATTGTGGAGTTACACTTGGCCAACTCTATCTCAATAGTCTCGGCTACTGCCTTTTCCGTTCTCGGTTCCTTGAAAGAATTGCACTCAGAAGCGGCAGACTCCGCCGAGAAGATAACAACGCTTCGCAAAGACCTCGCTTCCCTGCAACGGG
This sequence comes from Fusarium burgessii, assembly GCA_002980515.1. Taxonomy (NCBI): domain Eukaryota; kingdom Fungi; phylum Ascomycota; class Sordariomycetes; order Hypocreales; family Nectriaceae; genus Fusarium; species Fusarium burgessii. The sequence goes on from PVQA01000261.1 coordinate 37,542, forward strand.
ATGTAGTGGCAAAGGGTCTGGTATTGTCAGAGAAGCGCCAAGAACACCAGAATATCCAGCATATTAACGACGCCGTGTTACAACTAAAGTGCATTCTGGATAGAGTTTCCCGTTGCAAGTCGTTTGTCGATGAAGGAGAGGCAGAGAAGGCCTTGACCGAATTCGATACGATTGATTTATTGATGTCTGGTGAGCATAGTGAGGCTGTCAAGGATGAAATATCTGCTCATATACAGCTTCGCGACATACGCGAGGCTGTCGCCTTACAAGGTATTGTCAGTGACATCTCGGTTCTCCGGTCCCGAGCTGCCAACATTTTTGCGTCCAGGATTCACTCTATTCTCATCCAGGACCTTCAACGTCACATTCAATCTGTTTCAAAGCAGGAAGTCCTCCTCAGATGGGGTTTTGCATCACAAAGTTCCCAGGAAGGCCATCAACAAAGACCTTCAGCCTTGTTAGCTGATACTAGTCAGGCAAATGAGCTACATAGGGAACTCTTACCGAACATGCACGGGCTTTGTAGATCTGGGTCAATCGCAACAGCCATCAAGGGTTACCGAGAATTGGTACTGCAAGAGATCCGCGAGGCGGTGCGAAAGCATCTCCCTAGTTCGACTGATGACATGAATAACGTCACAACGGCGCCGAATAACAGCGGTGGTCGTAATTCTTTAACTCAGAAGAAATCTTTTGTTCTCTCTCAGAAGCTCCAGGACCTTGATGCAGGAAATACTGAGAGTCTCTTCTCTTCTATCTTCATAGACGTCACAGAGACGCTACAGAGACTAAAGGCTCAATCGAGTATGCTTTTAGACATCGCATACCATGTTGGAAGTCCAAATTCTGCTGAGAGCATGATCATATCTGGGTTTCAGGAAGAGATGCACATCGCACTTGATCTCCCTTCGCTTCTGAGCCAAGGAGTGGACGCCAGTCACGAAATAATCATCAAAATACTCCGTGCTCGATCTGAACAGACAAAAAGCTTGCCGTTAGCATACTTCATCCGCTACTATACTCTCAATCTCTTATTTGTCAACGAATGTGAGACCATCTCGGGGCAAGCCGGCATGCCTCTAAGGGCTCTAGTCAATGTCCACAATCAAGAATTCATTCAGGTGCACGGCAACAGAGAAAATCAAAAACTTACCCAAGCAATGGATGCAGATGTGTGGAGAGATACAGATTTCACATACGAGAACAACGAAATTCTTCGGCAGGTTCTGGAGTGCAGCACTTCGGACCCGTCAGCATGGGCCCAAATGAGCAAGATCTGGGCACCAATACCAGAGGAGGTAGAAGAGCCTAGAGGAAGGGATAAAATCAGAGGCGCTACCATTGAAACGGAGACGTTTCTGCTACCCTCGTCTGCCGTCCTCTGTTTGAAAGGCATATCAAACTTTCTTCGCCTTATATGCAGTATTCCATCCAAGACACCAGAAATTGCTTCAACATTGGTATCATACTTGCAAACATTCAACTCAAGATGTCGCCAACTTATCCTCGGTGCTGGTGCTTTACGCTCGGCTGGTCTCAGGAATATCACAGCAACTCACCTAGCACTCACATCGCAAGCTTTGTCATTCCATTCAGCTCTTATTCCGAATATTCTTGGGTTTGTTCGCCGCCGTATACCTTCAGGGCCAGTCAACGCGGATATGATGAGTGAGTTCGATAAGATCCATCGTGCCTTTGAAGAGCACCAAGAAGGCATTTGCCAAAAGTTAATTGAGATCATGGAGTCACGGGTTCGCTTTCATTCTAATAAGGCACGGGAAATCAACTGGGAAATGGAGAGGGCGCAAGACGTGCGCAAATACATGGTGGACCTGACTAGAGACACAAGTAAGCTATATAAAGCTATCAGCAAGCGCATGAACCAGGCCGCGGTGCAGCTGATTATGGCGTCAATCACAACAAGCTACAAAGCCCATTTGGGAACGGCATATAAAGAGATCGATCCAGGGACAGAGACTGGTCGTGATTGGTAATCATTTCCCGATTCCCAGTTGATTTTACAAGTTGCAATTATGCAGTTATGCTAACTGAAGCTTGCAGTATGCTTAACGATGTGAAACATCTGGATGAAAAGCTCAGTAGAATTCATGGATTTGCCGCCTTGGGCCCATACCTTGTAGAGGCCATCCAGAGTAAGCGCATCTAGATTACGCTCCTTCCATACTATAAAGGCGAGTCTCGGATTGGAATGTAGACAAATCTTCAGTTATGGGGTCCACGGTATGGAAATCAGATAGTAGAATGCCCACGATTGTTCATCTGGGCTGCACTGCGAGATACTTCGCATTCACGAAAAACTTTTTTCTGTTTCTAGCTCTCAAGGAGCAAAGGGTAATCAAAGAAATTTTTGCGTATAAATCTTGTAAATCAACAAGAGGTTTTACCTTTTCTTTGCCTTTGGAACTCTTTGATCACAGAGCATAGACATGTCTCAATTAAAACCAAGTTATAACTATTCTAAGTGACTGAGGTATCTGCGCTAAATCCAACATGATAACAAATTACCGAGAACGCCATCTTGACACAAAACTTCAGTAGCCAGCCGAGTCTCACAAAATGCCCTTCCCAATCAATCCTGCGCTGGGGTATAAAAACCATGCCTCATCACTCACAGAGCCCGCGGGCATAAATAACACCGAGAAGGTGTCCAAAGAAAACGAAGCATTAAAAAGGGTCACAAATAGAAGAGAAAGAATAAAGCCTTTTTCATGCTCATGTATGGCGGGAACATGAACACGAGTCAACGATTTAAGAAAATTGCGACATTCGAGCAATGTCTCTTTGAATGAGAATTGATCGGTTTCGAGCTTCGCGTTTGGCGTAGAGAAGACCGCATACGTTGCAGAGAGTATGTGAGCCAAAGGGACCTTCGCGCCACTTGGGGGTTTCTTTGACAAAGCATGATGTGCAACAGGGAGTAGTAGGTTCAATTAATCTTGGTGACTTCTGCATATTTCGGCGTTAGTTGACATTAAATGGTCTAGTGGTGGAAATTAGTGACATACCGAATGTCGCCTCAGCCTGTTACGCCACGTGCGGGCTTCATAGGTATCCTTGAGACTGGCCCGCGTAGACCTTGATCTAATTGAACGTGCTGACGCGGCTGGTGATCTGAGAGACGAAGCGCGTGAAGCAACCTTTAATTGCAAATCAGCTTCTCTCTCTGGCCTGGCAGCCAAAGGACTGGGAATAGCTGCATTCTGGAACAAAGCGACTTCGCAAAGAGGTAGACCATTTCGTTGAACATCTTGAATGCTGGGTCGAATCTAGAAAAGGTTAGGTTAGCCTGTGTCACCGGGCATGGGTCAACCAAGACGCGTGTGTAAGTAGGAGAACTCACGTGTCGAGGTGATTTTCTCCGCGTAAACGAGGGACATCGTCGGGGCGGGAAAAGGCTAGATTCCGGGAGATCAGCCGAGCGATCCCTTCGACGGCTGGGACGCTTAGACGCCGTTTTGGAGAGTATTTGTCGGTGTTTCATAGTGACCTGGCATGAATAGAGGGGAGATCCGATCTTGAGACTGAAGGGAGGACTCTGGGATCGGGCGGCTTCTAATACTCTAATACCCCTCGCCCCCCTCTGAAGGCGTAAATCCCAAGCCACTTGCCCCAGAAGAACCCTTGTAGATCACTACGCGATTGGGTCTGGACTGCAGAGACCCTTAATCAGGGTCCATCCGCGGATCCGGAGCAAACCTACCGAGTGGTCTCATTGTCTATTGACAATCACCACAAAACAGTAAATTTCACAACGGGAAAATGAAATCCGATTTTCTCAGCATCCAATTCATTCATCTCATTGATTAGACTTTGGCCAACAGTTTACGACACTGTTATCTCTACTGTTCTGTAAAGTATTCCCGAAGTACTCCCTCATTTAACTCCCTTGTTTACTTTGCTTTTTCTCGCAAACTTTGAGACGTCTCACCCGCGCGCAAACACTGTCCCTCGCAGGACCTGGCATGCCAGTAAAGCCGTTTCCACAGTTCCTTGCATGGCGGCTTGGCTTTTGTGTTGTGTCTCTCTGCGATTGATAGATAAGACTGGTCACCCAACCTGCTGCAACATTGCTTGGAAATGATTTTTATCTCAGAGTTGCAACCATCACCACCGACGCGTAAGCCACGGCGCGTTACTCCTGACATCTATTGCCACTCTACCCTTTGCAAACAGCCAAGGTATTGGTGTGTGATACAGTGTAAGCATTGCTGCAGTTCGCTTGCACAAATGATCAGATGGTTTGTTCTCACTGTGTCAACCTCCCCCCACTTGAGAGTCGGCATTTGAACTGAAAAGGTTCCCGTCAGCCAATTGAGGGGTAAAAGTCAGATGTCAGAGGTATCTTTAACTCCGCACCTCTCCGGCCTCTGCTGCTTTTGAGATCAGTTGACCCGCTTCGCTTGATCCCAAGTCGAACGAGACGAACGATGCGACGTCGTACCGTAGGATGGTAGCATAGAGAAATCGAAAACCGGATGACGACTCCAGAGAGGGAAGCAGGTTATGTGATTGGTGATATCGTCTGATGCGATTTTGACATCAGGATGCTGTTCAACTGTTGGAAGCGAGCTTTGCTGATGAGCTGACAACAGTCACCGATTGGACGCAATCATCCGGGCGACAAGTCTTTCGTCATGCAATCGCCGGAAATCTTTTCTGAAAAGAACTTGGTTAAAATTATATTTAAAGTTATTTGCTCCAAATACTCCTGATATATGTTGCCTAGTTTCCTGATCTCCATTGCGCCATTTGTTTCTTTCATGATGATCGTGACGCTCAAACGCTATAATAAAAAATATGTTTCCTCTTCTCCCCATGCATTGACCATGCCCGCCGCCAAGTCTCGGGAGCATTAAAGTGTCGCTTGGTATAGTTAGAGAGGTGACGTTGAATCATCATCGCGGTCCCACAAAATGAGAACCCTCTGTTGTAGACCACGACGATGCGTCAGAAATAGAGTCACATCCAAACTCCCTCTCCAACAAGAACGACCGAGCCTTTTCCTCCCTCTTAGCGTACAGCAATCCGCAAACGTTGCACAGAGTCTTAGGCCCGAGTGGTCCAGACCTCCATTTCGGCGTCTCAGTTACATGGCAGAACTCGCAAGACTTTGTATAACCCGACACCTTGGGTGCTTTGTGTTCCTTCGCGCAGGGACATGAAATAGTTGCTTGTCGCGACGTTGATCGGCGCGTTGTGGAGTGGTGCTTCTGCTTACTCCGCCAACCATCGGGACTCTTGTATTTCCTCTTTGAGCTCTTGCGTGACTGCTTTAAACCCTCCGACTCTGGGGTTTCGAGACTACGCGCATATTGGCAGGGCATGATTTTAAAGCTTGGCCTAAAAGCCTTGTATTCCTTAGCGAGCGTGGGCGGGATCGTCGCGGTCTGGAATAAGGGGATTTCGCAAAGCGGCCGGCCGAAACGCTCGAGATCGAACTGAAATTCCTGGATCACGTGAGTAAATACATTTTGAGGAGAGAATCCAAGTTACCCACGTCTTGCTTTGTCGCAAGAGTTGTTACGGGAATGAAAAGGTTTTGCGAGGAAGAGGAAGCCATGGCGATTACTTTTTATCTGTTCCACCGCTTTTGCGACCCCAAGGGGAGGCTTTTTTGGGGTTTCGATCTCGAGAGTAAGCCATTTTTGCAGGCATCGTGGATTTCTATATGATCTATTCACCGATCGGAAAACTGACGTTGATATGATGTCAGCATTGACGCATAAAGACCCTTGAACCCTGACGGAGCATTGACTGTAAATGATTTAGTTCTGCGGTTCCCCTGACGGTTTCGTCGGAGCGAGCTAGCTTTAAAAGTTTAGCGTATTGTGACAGTATTTCTTGGCGGTTTTTGTTTTCAGCTTCTGATGGTCGTATGATGGGATTCGTATATCATTCCTGTCAGAATCCTATTACTCGTAAAGGGACTTTTTAAATGTCGTTTAATCATCCCCATGGAGAAAGTTTGCACTACTCAAAGTTTGACGAGTTCTGATGTGCATTTGCGTGGGACGAGCAAGGATGGTTCCAGTTAGGTGTGGATCAAAAGGTTGGAAGCTGGATCCATTCAGCTTCATGTCTTTGTGCCACTTTTCATGCATACAACCGGTGTTAAATGGAACAACCCTTAGGATCCGGTAAGGCACCACTGTGGTATCTGTAGGAACCCTATCCAATTAAACTGCCAATATCAACAGTACCTTTTAATACTAGCAGTCTAAGCTAAGATTAAGGTACCTAAAGATAATGCGATTTGTAGATCAGGATTTTAAACTGTTATGCTACCTTGAGGCTGGTATTTGTGGCGTAAAGATCAGCAGCCAATCAATACTGGAGCAAGCCCCGCAAAAGTACTCTACTGGTGCCTTACCAGATCCTAAGGGAAGTGATAAAAATGGTATAAAAATGATTTAAAAAAACAGCTTTTGATGTGTTTATTTCCACTCTAGCTTCCCATTTCTTCTTTTTCCGCCTCTATCTACTTTTCCTTCTTGCTGATAGCGTCTGAAATTTGATAAATGTTGGTGAAATACGGGTGGAGCTCAAAGGGTCAAACTCTGTTGCCTGTGTAACTGCGGGGAGCAAAAGCTCCGAGATTAATCAGCAGCCTTCATTTTGGCGGGCTGTCCTCCGCAAAGATGTGATTGGCTTACCAGAATGACCCTCAGCTTCCGACCCTACCATGCAATGATAGGAAGAGAATTTCGCATTCGATGAAAATTGAGATGAACTTGTGGCGCAGAGGAGAATTAATTTGCTGATCCTTTTGTTGAAACCTTGTCATGTAACAAAAGCAACGTATCTGATTCCCAGTTTCAGGTATCCAGGAACCTAGATGACCTGCTGATGAAGCAACTTTTCGCGGAGTTAACCGGTCAATGGAGATCAAACTCAGTCTTACGATTTTGTAACCTTTTAACCAAACTTGAGTTGTGATTTTTCTACACGATATGATACATTTCTAAGTCAGCCTAATCACATTCCATCACGTACTCAACTCCTCGGTTGTACTTTGCCAGACACTGGACCCCAGCTCTTTGTCCTCACTGGCTGGCCACGCAACCGTTGCCAAACGTGCATACGCCTCTTCCCATAGCTTCAACCCAGTGACATTTTTCCATGTCTCGATATGGCTAGCAAAAGCTCTTTCAAGATCATCCAACGATGAGTCGTGACCACGCGCTTCATGTTTCGCGATGCTATAAGCACCTAAAAACGCCCTCCACAACCAAAAGTCCGTTGAGTCGTTAAGCCCCAGAGTGTTAACAGTTTGATCAAGATCCCGTTTAATGATTAAGAGAAATCTCCGAACGAGACGAGATTCGATAGGGTCGCCGCCGTTCCAAAGATCCAGGACGCTATACATGTACAAGCTTGAGGCTGCGCACATACCTGACCATGATGTGCTGTATCTTGAAGAATGGGCTGATGAAAACATGTCATCTTCGAAGAGGGATGAGAAGTGAGAGCCAATTGTACCACACAGCAAGCGCGACTCCGAACCTTCAATCCACTCCCAGCTTGGATCACATTTATAGAGGTCTTCCTTGACTGTTTGCCTTGAGATAGTGACGTGCTTTAGACAGTCTATTAGAGGAGAAGCGTCGATGTTGTGAAACTGCGTTGATGAGGGAAGAATAGCGAAGAAGAAAGGCAACAGCTTCATCGAGTTGAGTCGCATCTCGAGATTGCCAACGTTTTGGGACTTCCAGCGGTAAATCTGCGATACGAATGTTGAAAAGTCTGCAGTGTTGTTCTGGCGGAACATATTCTTCAAAGAATCACTGCCTAATATCCTGGCCTTGAAGCCTTGATAGGCGTAGTATGTGCTGTAAAGGTCAGTACCGGAGGGGGGGTCTTTAAGACTGAACAAGACTGACAGTAAGAGGTAGCGATTGGCAAGTTCTTCCTCGAGTCCTGACCGATTGACAAAGTCATCATCGAGGGGGCTGAGAAGATGTACGGCGTTAATGAGTCCATTGATGTGAGGTTCAATATCGCCAACACTGCCATATGCAGCCTTGGAGATGGTTAGTTCTTTGGGAAGGATTAGTAGGCGGGAGAGACCTACCTCTATGAAGCAGATAATTGAGACATGTCGAATGAACGTCATCAGCCCCGGTTGTTGAACATTTTGCAACCATCTCTGCAAGATTTGTATCGTTGACACTTTGTGGAACAGAAACGTTGCTTTGTATGTTTCGAGATCACCGACAGACCATGCATAGTGCAGGCCCGCAACGAGAAGAGTATCCCTCAGTGAATCAGGATGTTGAGCGACAGACGAAAAGCTAAAGACGATGTGTGTAAGCATTGCCTGACCGAGGGAGACAAGATACGTACATTCTTCTCGAGGCTTTGCTTAGTACCAAATCAGCACTGTCGTGGCTGTGGTGAACTGTGCTTGTCAACGGTGCCGCTGGCCTATGCTGCATGGCTTGCGCTTACAGTAGTGAAGTAGCTCTCTAGAGCGGAGAGTCATGTCCAAGCCTAAACAGTCAAAAGGCTCCACTGACTTTCCAAATGGAGAATTAACTACTAGAGTGGCTGGAGGTGTATCTGTGCCTATAATCCAGGGGTGCTGTTCGCCTGGGAGGAAGACGGCGTTGCGGTCTCGTAGTGGAAGACCAGGGTCAGCGAACTCGCATGTCCGCCCTGCACTGACACATCGGGTACTGCATTTATCAGTCTGACATTACATAAGGGAACTACAAAGCTGTTGTACAGTATTCTCGAATATTTGATCGAATTTAGAAAAGCAAACTCCGACGTACCAGGTTGGTTTTCCGCCATCGCAGCGCACGCGACGCTTTCGACAAGTCAGACACCCAGTCTTGCTCCTAGTGTGGGGTCTGCGAGTCCTTGCCGTTGTACTCATAGTACTCATGCTGAACGGCTCAGGAAAGTTTCACGGCGAGATGATCGGCGATAGGCTGATGAGTTTATCGCTTTTTTGTGAAATGAGGGAGGAGATTTGCTTCATAGAAGAGGCGTTGACGAGGAAGCTACTCACGGGATTCAATGATAGTAGCTACGGCTTGCGCGATTTGGTTTTTGGTATCTCGGTTTATCAGCGTTACTACACTAACAATCATCGGTGGTCAGCTCACTATCAGAAGATAGAGAGTCAGCGTGCTGACCAACACATTGAATTCTCCACTATCAAGGACAAAGTTACTCTTGAGTGGATGTAAGCGGTGTTCAGCCCGTCAGCAACTAACCCTTTTCGAGGAGAATAAACGAGCAAACCCCGCTACCTTTATCATCAAGACACGAATTTGAGAGCAATAACTTGTAGACCTACTCTATGTCCTCACCTATGATCTTCCGTCACCTCAGACTCTGAAAAATATCATCCAATCACCCAATCATCCAATCACGATGGCCCAGAAACCGAGCCTCATCTTCGTCCCCGGCGGTTGGCAAACCCACAAATATTGGGGTAAAATTGTATCCGCTATGGAGGCTAAGAGCTTCAAGTGTATTCCCGTTACACTTCCGACATCACAGTCAACTAGCGCCGAAGTCAATTTCTCGCACGATGTGAAAGCTATTCACGAAGCTATAGAGAGCGAGACTTTGCAAGGCCTTGATGTCGTTCTGCTAGTCCATTCGACCGGCGGACGATCGGCACAAAGTGCCATGAAAGGCCTCACCCGCAAATCCGACAACACAAACGAAGGGCATGGCAACGTAATTGGACTTTTCATGATCGCTGCAGGCTTCGTCCGTGATGGTATATCCTTCATAGACGGCATCGGCGGTAAACTCCCTCCAACAGTGGAAACAGACTACGAAAACAACATGGTCACCATTAAAGTCGACCCAATCGACTTGCTGTATCACGACCTACCCGAAGAAGAGGCAAAAGATTGGGTTGCAAAGCACATCCCTCTTACACTGACGGTTTTGGCGGAGGGTTATGAGGCGGCGTATGAGGGGTGGAGGGATGTGCCTGTTTGGTACATCATGACCAAGGATGATAGGAATGTTCCGTTTGAGGCACAGAAGATGCTTATTCGTGGGGCTGAAAAGGCCGGTGCAGATGTGACCAAGAGAGAGATTCAGAGTAGTCATTCGCCCATGTTGAGTAAACCTGACGAGATTGTGAAGCATCTGGAGGAGGCAATCGAGGCTTTCACTACCTGAGGCGTATTATGCATTGGTTAGGATCTGACGAGATTATCCATCTTTTCCCATTACCTCATCGGTATAGGACGAGAATTGCCAAAACTGGCTGGCAGAGAAATTATCTCGCAAAAGCATCTCTTACTTCTTATCATCCGGTGTTCTAGTACGCAGGCTGGTTGTCCATGAGCACGAAGAGACCAACGCAGAAGTGGTGAATCTTGGAACGTGAGTAAATAAGCATTACTCTCTGAATAATAAGGGCTCCACGTGTGAACCTCTTCTAGTAAAGGACCTATCTTTCTATTGGCTGTCCAGCTCCCGTCACCCAAACTTTCATACTAAGCGAAAGCTTGTGAGTAGGCAGGCTTGTGAGTAGGCAGCTATAGTTATATAAAATATAATCACCCATTGAAAAGAGACACGCTTCCAGTAATAAAGAAGGTTTCAAATTTAGCTTTCTCCACAAAGAATTAGCCTGACTTGCCATGAAACTCGGGAGACTTTTTCTCTTGAGTATCCTGAAGTGATGCGGATACATCTTGGTGGATTTGATGAGAAGCGCTATTTGCGACTGATAAGATGCAATCCTAATCACAACACTTTGTGTGTCGACCGCATCGATTCGCTATCACCATATTCATCGGACCATAACTTTACACCTCAGAATGGAAATCCAACGTTCTATGAACAGTCTCGAGACAACGCGAACCTCTTTCCGTCTTTCCAAAAAATCATATCCTCCTTTCAGCATGTGGCTATTGGTCTCCACACAGGCTTTCTAAGCAAGGATTTTCCAAGACGCACGCTTTAGACAAGACGTCTTGAAAGTCTTTGCAGAAGATCTTCAAGACTAAGCAACTGACAAGGACAAGCAAGACCTCCTCGTATCTATGAAGAGTTTCGCCTTTCACTTCATCAAGGAGCCCCTCAAAAGACCTGAAGCGAAACTCACTACGGTGTGTGAGAAACTTGATCTCCTATAGTATATGTTCTTGAAAGCCAGCACGGTTGTGGACAGTGAAAGCTTGTTTCAAGGTCGTCTCGTTCTTCTGTTGCTGTGGACAAGGCATTTCGATCTTGCACACAAAGATCATTACAATGGGCAGAATACCCCACCATTCATAGCGCGCATCCTCTGATTCTCTTGGCGAGCATACAGAGCTGCGATATAAAACTGATCAGAGTCACGGAAAAGGAAATTCTGGTCACAATCTTCTTCGATGAGTGATAACGCAGCATCAATAAATTTACAAAGGTCTCCTAGAGGGCCTATCACTGTGCCAGAATTGAGAAAGCGAGAGTCACTATATTGAAGGTCACCCGTATCCGTCTTGAGTCCCCATTTCAGTCGAGGTTGTGTCGAGAATGGTACCAGCCAACACCTTGGATCCGTATCGCTTTCAGGCCAACATCCCTTAACCGTTCCCCATAGAAAGGTCTGCCTCACCCCAGTACCATGAGGCTGGCTGACGGTAATTCCACGCTGATCTACCAGTCTTTGATCTGCCTCTGCCATGAGTGTGAAATATCGCTTTATCATTGCCTCTGCTGGTAATTGAGCCATCACATCGAGCCCATCAACAATAATGACCAGATCATCCGAGGCCCCTCCCGACTTGTGTAAATAGTTCCTGATGGCGCGTAATTTACCAATATGTGCCTTTTGTACATCCAAAACCGATTCGCCCCTGTAGCCCAAGATTGTCGGTATCGAGTATCGGTTGGCGAGGGCTGAAGTGATGACAGTGCAGGCTTGACGGTTCGTGACATTGGCAGGAATGAGGTAGTGCAGTCGGGAGATTTTATGCGACGAGCTCAGTAAATGTGAAGGATATGTAGCATAGTCAATATCCTGTATATAAGTCAGTTAGCTTGCCTGTGTTATTTGACGGTAATGTAACATACTAAATTTCTACAATTGAAATATAGAAATATGAGGACCATGACAATAACAAAAGCCCGGCCGCGGATCTTCTGACTATGGTGTTGTTGTAAATTCCTTCCTGGTGCAAGCACCCTTACTCTCTCTGACCACTCGGCGTGGGAATAGATTGAAGGATTAAGATTATTCGTATTGAAGAGCTTCATCTTGTTGATTTCAGAATATTGACGACCAAACAAGGAAGCCCACGAAGAGCGGCTGAGATGATAGTTAAAGCCCAAGGGGTCAATCGTGGCGCTCGACTGCCAAGAGAAACACATTCTCTGCTTGCATAGCGCTGCGGTGAATGCAAAAATATGGCGTCCTATTCTCGCCCTTGTGTTGACACTGATTATTACCTGGTATTGGTAGAAATACAAGATCTGAGACATTCGCCCTTTATTGGGATGCTTGGCGAGGGGAGCAGCAACACGAAAGGCCTGGACCGTCTCGCAGGTTCAGCTTGTGCTGGAAAACGGTTTCGTATCATTGATCAACGTTACGAAGACGACAAGATATTTCAGCTACATGTTTGTCCAAAATTCAAGGTCGACTAGGTCTGCAATATACGATGTCCGGTCGGCTGACAGCCATACCGTTGTGAATCATCCCAGAAAGCCTCCCTTGATGTGGCTGTTTCTAGCCAATCGCGGTTCCAGACTTGTGACACAGTAAGATTAGATAAAACCATGTTTCTTGCCATATTTACAACCTTTATTTGCAATTCCTCAGTTGTTGCCGAGTCCTTCAAGAACTCGCCGTGAAACGCTCGGAATCCCAAAGCCAAGAACTACTCTTTGAAGGAATATTGGGCTCTTTATGATACTATCCATTCCTACAGTGTACAGAAACCTAGAACAGTCCGAAAATGCTTGCCCTTTAGTAAGTCTACCGGTGTCATCGTGAAGGGGCGCGTTAGTGACCAGGCGTTTTCATCAAAGCATAGCTCAAAGCGTCATTGGTCTAGGGGTTAGGATTCAACTCTTCCATTGAGAAAAGTTGAGGCTCGGATTCGAATTCCGGATGACGCACGCTTTTTTGACAATTTTTAGTCCTGGGTCAATTTTTGGAAAACGGGGTCAGTAAGCGAGATGGATCTCTAGGTCCACTAAGATAACTCAAGGGATCGGGAATAAGTATAAACACCAGATAAGGGATCTTGTTTCAGCATGAAGCTGAGCCTGAACTTGTGAATATTATCGAACTATAACTGCATAAACGAATCAAGGACTTGGACAATCTCCCCTCTTCCTTCTCTTTTTTTCCACCGTCATATGAGAAGCTTTTACGTCAAGAAAGCTGCTTAGAAAGGTTGGAAGCATGCACTCTGAAGGGCTTCAGTAGCTGTAAGTCGCTCCTAGAAATACAAATCAGCATAAAATACCGCTCGGTCTCAGTTCATCGTACTCACTTTTGGGTCAAACCGTAAAAGTTGGTCAATCAGACTTATCAAGTCATTATTTACCAGCAGTCGGTTGTTAGAGTTGATAAAATCTGTCCACGGCTGTTCAGGATGTTGACCGATAACTTCGATTTCCTCCTCCTCCAGCTCAAGTTCGTATTCATTCATAAAGCGGTATAGCTTATCAGTTCCGAGTACTTCAGCAATGTTTTTTAGTTGATCCATGCGGCCAATTCCATGGAAGAAAGGCTCCTTTCTGAAAACCATTGCTGCGAGCATAGATCCAAAGCCCCACATGTCTATGCTGAAGTCGTATCGTTCGTAGCTGAGAAGGAGTTCCGGGGGTTTCCATAAACCTACGCAGACGTCCAAGTCTTCGTCCGGTCGGTAGAAGTCTGCTGAACCCCAGCCTATCAGTCGGAGCTATCGATGTTTAGCAATCTTGTTATTCAATAAGGTGTTGTTAGTGGTACTCTTGTATTCGCACGGTCGACTACCACGTTGTGCGGCCTTATATCGCGGTGCATTACACCTTGGCTGTGAGTGAACTCCAATGCTGTGAGTAGCTCGTGGGCATAGAATCGAATATCCTCATAACGGAAAAAAGGATAAAGATCTCGAAAGTTTGTGTTGTCTACATATTCAAGAACGAGACCTATGTTGGCGCCCTATCCTCATGCGGTCAGTTGGCGTTCAAACTGGGGCTTGGGGGATATGCGAACCTCCTCACCTTGAACAGCATCTATCAGTTGGATGATATTAGGGCCAGTTCTTAGATGTTGGAGTATCTCGATTTCTCGACTGATCCTATCTCTGCTGTGCTGCTTGAATAGCTTCATGGCATAGATGCGACCATTTGGGTCGTGACATTCAAAAACGATTGCATGCCTTCCTCGCCCTATGTTAGTCATGTTAGGGTTAGTGCTATCAAAGGAATGGATGGCTAAAGTTTAGCCTTACCTAATTGCTTCGGAGGCGACATATCATAGAACTGCTCTGGGAGACGTTAAGAGATAGTAAATAACTGGCTTTTCGTCAGACTTACCAGGTTCCGAATCCGGATGGATGGGCGCCATCTTCAAGATACTTAGACCTGATAGACTATTTCTCAAAATCTCGATACCGGTATCATGATCAGTGAAGGGGCTCAGCATGTGAAGCAAGGATGATCTGTTCAAAGAAAACCCCGCACAGGGCTGACATGCTTATTCAGCCTAAAAGCAAAGAAGGCTGAGTGAGTTACACACGAATTTTGAACACTGATATACGATAAAAAATTGTAAGTATTTAGATTCCGCGGCATGGGAAAGCATATTTCTTGGTTTCATCCCTGTCGGGGGAGATTTCAACGATACAGGTGGATACTGGCTATAACAAACACAAACAAAATCCTAACATCCAGATACAATGGATCCCATCACAAAAAGAAATGGATACCCATGTGGATGCCTTGCATAGTAGAATTATTTATTTTCCACCTATATTCATTAAGAACTTGCCAAATCAACCAAGAATGCTGGTAGGATGGGAGCACTCAGTAAATGGTCAATTGCCCTGATTACCCTAAAGCTGCTTGGCCGGCAGTTCTTAGTTTGACTTTTCTCCGTTCGCCCAAGACTCGCTCAAAATTCCGGCATTTCTGTATTTTTAAGTTCATCGGGTTGCAAACAATAATACCTATTTTGGAAGTCGCCGTAATTGTGATAGCTGAAGTACCCAGAAGTGCCAAGGCTGGAACTTGTCGTGAATCTAAAATCTATCGCTTGTGATTGGGGATGCTGGGGCAGACCCAGTAACTAAGAACTAAGCTTATCTGATATAGGAAAACGACAAGGTCCGCTTCTGATAACCCTCGAAACTTGTGCCTCCAATCGTAGCCATCGTTCACGGCCAATTGAATTCAGCATGTGACACGAATGTCCAAGTTTGATCAGACCTCCAGTAGCAAAAAGCAGATTAAATGAATACCCCACAATTCAAGGAGCAATCATAAGCCAATGATGGGGTATATGAGAGGTCTAGCCGCAACTCTCTGCCGGTTACGGGTCGCAAAGCATTCTCAGTTAGGAGATGGCCGATGATCTGGTGCGCGCTAAAAGATTATCGGTGTCATGAGTGAAACTGCCTAACGCTCGCAAGGCATAGTTGTTTTGATGAGCTGAAAAAACATTCATGCAGGGAGGGGCTTTTGGCTGGTCTGATCCCCTTCGTTATGCGTCATGGCAGGCTTGGATCTCCTTGGTTTCTTTCATCATTGAGAGTTGCAGTGACTGTAAAGTCAGTCGACTGTCACTCCATCGCGACCTGAAACTGAAAAGAGATACAATGAGTGAGTCACTGACTGACCCTGGCTCCCTGCCTGGGCATGGAGGTCAGCCCGATCGTGGCGTTTGCTGTTTGGTGTTTCGTGAGGGCATTCAGCCTTTTACGAGGTAGGGGCCGGGAAATAAGACCTAGTCCAAACATTAACTACAATAGGAAGCCCCTTAATATAGTCCAGCCCAAACTAATGGAATACCGCCACAATCGTGACTCCTCGAGACGATCTTAAATAAATGGTCTTGGAATCCTTCTGTTGGTTCTTGCCTCCCATCTGTTTTGAGTAAACTCTCGTTAAATAACCACCCGCTCGTTTTTTTTCCCCTCCGCTTCAACGCCCAACACCAACACTTTTTAATCTAATCAGACTTTTTTGTCTCCAATCACAATGCGTTCTGCCATCATCCTCACTGTCGGTGCGACCGTCGTCGCTGCCTCCCACCCTGCTCTTGAGCGCCTCGAGAAGCGTGATGCAAAGGAGTGCGCTTCCGTTGCCTCCAGCATTATCCCTGACCTCACCGCTATCCCTACTCCCGACCCCTCGCTGGCCAGCTTCCTCGCCAAGCAAACCGATGCCATGACCATTACAGATGCTTGCGTCCTCCCCGCCGTCACTGGCTCCATGGCCAAGGAGTACACTTCCTACGCCTCCAAGCTCAGCTCTTGGTACATGGACCAGAGGGACGGTCTTTCCTCTCTCCTCGATGCCTGCAGCGACGTCCCTGAGGTCAGCTCTCGCATCGCTTCTCTCAAGGGGTCTGCCACCATTTGCGACAAGGTTACTTGGGCTAAGGAGACTGGCTCCGCTTCTGCCAGCGATTCTGCCAAGTCCAGCGACAAGGGTAACGCTGCCGGTGTCAACTCTATCAAGGCCGCTGCCGTCGTCGCTATCGCTGGTCTTGCTGGTGTCATGATGCTGTAAAAGGTTTCACATCATTGATGGAGGGATAACAATGGAGAATACCCGTGGGTGACGGCGTCTTGGCCTTTCGATTCATTCGGTCTGGTGTACTGGTCTATAATTTTAAATAAAAATACTCAATACAAGCGTTGTGACTTCTGTAGCCTATTCTATAATAGCCTGACTCCCCTCGTTCTCAGCGCGCACGCGAGTCTTATTGACGCGCCCTTTTGATGTATCTGTTGCTAAGCCTCATCACCGCCTACCAACAACAGAGTGAAAACAATCTCGGTATATAATCCGATCATTTGCATTCCCCAGCTGCAATCCTCACAGATCCATGTGGATCAGCTTGGCATGTTTCCCAGGATTTGGGGTTGGGGTAAAAGCTTTTGGTGGGCCCGGTAGTGCATAGCCGCGATTAGACCTTGCCATGGTCTATTGCTGACTGACCTGTAACTGTGGCTACTGGCAATCGACCACAATGTCTCAGGTTGAGATTACTCGACGTCCAAGGCGATTTGTAAAGACCACTAAAATGGCCGGAGCTCATCCCGGATTTCTAGGCAGTGCAGATATATCGTGTGCCGTTTCAGTGCTTGTTGATGAGCAGAGTCTTATAAGCCATCGGTCCTTTCAAATGTGTCTCAAATTGTCAAAGGGAAGTGCCAGCAGGCTACCGATCAGATCATCATCCAGTCCCTCACCTCCGTACCATATGATTGGGTCCGGTTCCTCTCCCTTTTCTACTTCGGAGGGTAGAGAAGTTGTGTCTGGTAGAGATGGGAAGTGATAAACATCGCGAGGACTTGGCTTTGTATGGCTACCAACGGGTTCCATTCCGGAGCAGTAGTCATCTGTAAGCTGCGAAATTGGCGTTAGAGGAGAAAGAATATCCTCAGTCGGAAAATGAAATCTCTCTAGGTCTTCTCATGTATGTTAGAGGGTATTCGCGTCAATAACAAAAGCTTTGCTCACCTCTGGAGTGTTCACTTTTGATCTCGATATGCGACAATGGAGGAGAATATGGATTGTAATCAAGGCTTTTAGGGGCATCTTGATTCGCGATTTCAGTCTTTTGTGTAGCCTCTTGATTGTCTTGCTTTCCCTTTTTGCAGCTATAACTGTCAGTGGAAAGTCGTTGGAATACCCAGAAGAGTGACTTACGGCGACCGACGAGGTCCTATCACGACACATTCGCATGAACTCCATTGGCAATTACTGCAAGGTGATTTCTGTGTAACATCGCATCGGACCTTTCTGGATCTGCATGTTAGACATGCTCTCCGAGCTCTGCGTTTTCGGCGTCCAATTGTATTTGTATTGCTGGTGTAGATCTGTTGGCCCTCTACTGTGACGTCCGACATGGTGATATGAGGCTAAACAGCGCAAGAAGTAGTAAAACAAATTGCCAAAAAAGTATGACACTTAGCGAGATATCTCACATATAAAGAAAGTTAAACTATGGACCATCTGCAAGTGGAAGCGGTTATCGGACCGCAACACGGCATTACATAACCGTGTATAGCCGTCCGGTCCGCATCCCCGCAAACCGCACTCTCAGCCGTCCTTGTCACATCCTACATCTCCCTTGTCGAATCAGCAAAGCAACTGCCCATTTTATTTCGTCATAATGTCAGACTCCCACGACGACTCTGACGGCGCCGAGAGTCGTCGCAAGAGAATACGCCAAGCCTGTCTCAATTGCAGGAAGAAAAAGGTTCGCTGTACGGGAGAGAAACCGATATGTCAGTTCTGCAATCGACTTGGCCAACCTTGTGTTTATGCGGAGGATGGGAGGAGTCTTAGAAGGACGAATTTGGCGGTTCAGCCTGTTCTGGGGGACGTGCCTGAGGCTATTATGGTATGTGGTCCACTACATGTTCGTTGGGTTGATGATGCTGACTGGCAAGGATAATATTGCGGCGAGGTTTGCTTCGTTGGAGGATCAGATATCGACATTACAGGCTACAGTGGAAAGGTAAGACGTGCTGTCGTCTTATTCTCGCCAATGACCCCATCCTGACTGAGTTATAGGTTGCTGCCGCTCGTCACAAGTCAACAATCACTCCCCATCAAACGAACTCACTACCAAGCCAATACTCCATCCCAAGCCATCCTCCAGACCCCTTCAACCATACAATCACATGCAACTGAACGCCCTCAACCAAGTTTACTTCTTTTTGCGGCCGATGTATATTTCCGCTACTGTCATAGCCAACCTTACTCGCTCTTTCACGAACCAACCTTTCGGCAACGTCTAGCCGACGATACGTTGCCCACTTACCTACTCTGGGCATTTCTATCAGCCGCAAGACGGTACTCTTCTCTACCAGTCACTCAAGGTAGTAATTCGGATGATGCATCCAGCTATGCTGCTAAAGCTTGGGAAAGCATACATCTTCCTTGGACCGGTAATGCGGCTCCGGAGAAGATTCTGACAGTCGTACAAACTATAATCTTGATAGTTAGTACTGAGGTTCCAGGTGAGTTACTCACTAGTCAACAGAGAACTGTTTTGTTGTTTCAGGCCCTAATATTTCCATCCTTCAGCCGGCCTCTGTAGTCAAGCCCACATGAAACTCGGCTTTGCTATCCGCCTTGCTCAGAACAACAAGCTCCATCTCGAGCCTGACGCATCACTCCCAGCCGCAGAACGTGAGGAACGAAAACGAACTTTTTGGTCCCTGTATCTTCAAGACACGCTCATTAGTCTGTCCCGTGGTCGCTTCTCCGGCATTAGAGATGAAGAATGCAAAGTCTCTTTACCATGCTCAGAAGATACATTCAAGGAGGGCCGTGAAGAGAAGACTCCTTTTCTCGAAGAATTGACGGGCGATTGCGTGGAACAAGAGGCTGTTGACAGTTGCTGCCCGCTTGGTCTCATCATCGTCATGGTATCAATTCTTGGCCGTGTCTCGAATTATGTCTTGCATGATACCCAAACCTCTCAAGTGGGCCTGCCTTGGTCTTCCACAGCTCCTTACGCCACGTTATCATCGGCTCTTCTTCAAGCTGAGCACTACTTTGGAATGAATGAAGACCCAGTGGAAAGTCTCAAGCAAAGATGTACAGTCGATGGTGTCGTGGATCAACTCCTGGCAGGTTCCTTCATCTTTGCCAAGGCCATGTTTCACCTGTCTCATTGTCTGCTTCACCATCCTTTCCTGATTCAACAACGCCTCCAGTCGAGTAAACAAAAAGCTCCATCGGTATTTATGAAGACAGCTTGGGAAAAGTGTAGAACGCACGCAAAGAGTATTACGGACTTGCTGGACATGAAGAACCAGAATGTTCTCATACTAACGTCGATTTACGGGTACTGCATCATGGTCGCTGGTACGATTCATTCCCTGTCCATGAACGATGAGAGGGACCACATACGAAAAGAGAGCCAGAGACATTACCGTGTTGCGATGGAGTCGTTACAAGACCTATCCTGCTACTGGAATCACGCTGCTCTGATGGTAAGTCTATGCACATCCTTGTGTGGCTTACAATTCATTCTAACTCTAATGACCACAGGTCAAGCGGCTGGAAAGATTCCATAGTCAGTGCGAGACTCGCGGTCAAGACCTTTCTCCATCAAATGTCCAGCGTACCCCCGGAGATGTTAAAGCTCTGTGGCAAAGTGTCGACTATACCTCGTTGTCTACCCCGACAAGACCCGGGAGCCCTACACTGGCGGTTCAAACTTCAGTCGAGGCAGACTGGGCTTTGTCAGCGGACATGTTCGACTTTAGTGGCTTCGGAGGGTTTGCTGAAGGTGTCGACGTCTTTAGTATATCATTCGTTGATGGTGATATGACGCTTGGCGACGAAATTCCTGGCGGAGTGCATCCTTGGATCGACATGGCAAAGTGAATATGGATTACGGAAGCTTCGTACTTCTTTCTCAGATTGGCCAAGTATCTCTTCTTGCAATATCTGCCCAAGTCCTCAAAGCCGAGACACCGATCATCAATCACTACTAAATACAATGCCGTTCTTCTTCCGCATATCCTCCATCACAGTGAGTACACTCTTGCTTAGTGCCCTCAAGTCAGCTTCAGCCTGTCTATCCTCCTCCTTAATAATACGTCCAAGCTCCTTTGCTTCCCAAGTCAAGTTCAACATGTTGGTATACTCAGGTTTCGTGTTGCCCAGCTCCTCGGACTCTTGAGATCCCCGTGGAACAAACTCCATAGTGCAGATATCCGTAACATTCGAAGCCTGACCCCCGAAAATTCTGATGGTTCCCTTTTCGCAGTAGATCTCAGTCGGTGCGTGTGAGTCATAAATCTTGCTTGTGCGAGCAGAAACAGTACAACTTTGCTTGTGTTTTGAAGCCTCAGCCGTGTATTGGAACACAATCAAACCACCACCGTCAACTCCGGTTTCAAGAATGACAGGTAAATATGTCTGAGATGAAGGTGTTCCGAAAAGTCGAACGGCAAATGTGACTGGGTAACAACCCATATCCCACAAGCAGCCTCCGCTAAACTTGGGTGAGGCGACATTTGGGATATTGTTTTCGGTAATGTCTCCAAACAAGGGCGAATACACTGCCATCGAGAGATGGGCGCCATAGATCTTGCCAAACTTCTCCGTCCTGGTCTTTTCATCATCAAGTAGCCTTTGGAGCGTCTTGAAGTTGGGCTCCTGGATATGTCGGTAGGCTTCTAGAATGAAGAGACCCTTGGAGTCCGCCAATTCGTAAAGAGCCTCAAGCTCCTTCATGTTGGAGGCGAATGGCTTTTCCATGATGACGTGTTTACCAGCATTCAGAGTCTTGACGCCTTGCTCATAGTGTAGTGAGTTGGGCGACGCGATGTATACAACATCGAAGTTGGAGCCTTCAGACAGCATGGTATCCAAGCCATCGTAGGCTTTCACCGAAGAAGCATTGTTGATAGAAGGCGTGTCGGAGATGAATTCCTTTGCTGTGTCGAGCTTTCTGGAGTACACCGCAGTGAGCTCGAACAGTTTACTCTCATGACATGACTGCACGAAAGAGTTTGTGATCCAGTTCGTTCCCACGACAGCGAGGCGTAAAGGAACAGACATGTTGAGCGATTCTTAGCTTCAACTTCCTTGAGAATAGAGAAAAAACAAATTGAGAGACCCAGCGGTGAAGCGAGAGACTGCGTCGTCTTTATGCTTGCAAATTCGTGACATCATGGCTATGACGGTGAGAAGTCCGTAACCTGAAAGATGACATTGGTGAAGCCATTTGGCGGCACAGCATTTGGAGTGATGCCTCAATATGGCAATTCGGGGCGAGTCTAGGGGAATAAGGGCGGAAACATGCATTAGCGGATTACGTGAGTTGAACCTTGGCTTATCTCTGTTCTCAGTGGCACTCTCACGCAGGACAATTGACCTTGCCAACGAAACTATGGCATTGACGTAATTAATTAATGGATTCCAAATTACCCGTTTCCGTAAGAGCCAAGATGTGCCGAAGACCTTGTGCACATTGCCGAGCACGTTGTCAACTAATTGGCTGGCGCTCAGGACGTTGTTAATGCCGTGACCGGGGTCGTATAAGAGCCCGAGATACCGAGCATGTCACGTCACGGAAATATCAAGACCTTGAGATTCCCAACTCTTACACTGCCAAAACAATCAATTGTGAAGACAGTTGTTTATTACTATTACTTATAGCTTGTACCAAGATATTCAACAATCATGAATGGTGGATCTTTGGATTTCCAGCAATCCCAAGACTCTCTTTATCATTCCGACACCTCCGCGCCGACGCCGAAAACTCCACGTGTCTTGTCGTGCAATCATTGTCAGCATCGCAAGGTGAAATGCAATCGCGTGTTTCCCTGCAATAACTGCCTCAAGGTCTGAGTTGCATCTCATTTCACCTCATCAAGATTGACATACTGACTGATGCGTACAGGCCAATATACCTTGCGTGCCGTCAACGCCGGCTCCTCCACGCAAGAGAAGAGCGCCAAATGCCGTCTTGCAAGAGAGAATCAAGAATCTTGAGGCCCTGCTGGAGCAATATGCTTCTCAAGGGTCACCTAAACAATCTGCCGATACAAACGGATCGGCACATGATCTTTTAGAAGTATCTGCCAGATCATCGCCCGCCCAGTCCAATGGCCATGGTACGCTGACGCCAAATGGTCCTGGCAAGTTGGTAGTTCGGAATGGCGGATATAAATTCTTGGATAGCTATATCTGGGGGAGAATACACGATAACGTCGGGTAACCCATTCGATCATCGTGGTCTCTTGTACTAATTGAAAATGTACAGATTTCAGAAATGCGTCATATTCTTGATGAAGATACTTCAGACGAAGATAATTGCAGCGATTCTCCTGCCCCTCACGAAGACGATGATCTTCTTTTGGCTAAAACGTCAGCTCTAAGTCTCAATGAACAGGCTCCATTGCCCTTTCAGATCCTTCGTTTGTGGCAAGTGTTCCTTGAAAGGGTCAATCCTCTGACCAAGATGATACACACTCCCACTACGGAGCATCTGGTTATTGGTGCCATGACAAACCATTCCAACATATCGCACAAGAATCGTGCACTTTTGTATGCCATCTACCTTGCATCTGTCGTCACTCTTACGGGCGAAGAGGCTATGACTATGCTTGCCTTGCCCAAGGATGAAGCGATACAGATATTCACACAGGGCCTCAAGAGGGCATTGAGCAAGATCAACTTCCTCAGAAACTACGACATGG
Source organism: Fusarium burgessii (assembly GCA_002980515.1). Lineage (NCBI taxonomy): Eukaryota > Fungi > Ascomycota > Sordariomycetes > Hypocreales > Nectriaceae > Fusarium > Fusarium burgessii. The sequence goes on from PVQA01000261.1 coordinate 60,926, forward strand.
TCGTCCTTCAGGCTTTGGTTTTATACTTGGTATGAATGCCGCTTTATGCAAAAAAAAGAAAAGAAAAAAGAAAAAAGCTAAATTATTGCTGATACCTTCACAGATAGCCTTACAAGGCCGCAGCAACCGCGACGCTGTATGGATTCTCAGTGGCGTTGTAATACGCATTGCTCATAAAATGGGCCTTCATCGTGACGGTGAAGCACTCGGTCTAACTCCCTTTGAAACAGAAATGCGGCGCCGAGTCTGGTGGCGAATCGTCATACTCGATTGTATGTACGCCGCGACATCGGGAATGAACCCAACACTGCTACCACTGGGATGCGACACCGAGATGCCTCACAACATAAACGACGCCGACTTCTCACCAGAGTCCAAAGTCATTCAGCCCAAACAGGGTCCCACAGAAATGGTCTTTGCCCTACTGCTCTGCGAGATTGTCAATTTTGTCAAAGACCATCGCCTTTCCGAATGCGACCATCTTCTTCTTGGAGGACAAGACGTCGAGCCTGGAACTCCCGAATACAAGGTCTATCGGGAAACACTGAACGATTTGAGCAATCTCAGTGATGAATTCGACAAAACGATGAGTGAAGTGGAGAAGAAGTACTGTGATGCGTCATTAGGACCACTTCATGTCTACGCTCTGGCCTTTCGACCTCATATCCTTCGAGAGGTCAGAACGATGGCGACTGCAATGGACGAAATACCAGAATGGGGTACAGAGGTCAAGAACTCCCATGATAACTTTTTCCGAATCTGGCTTGCTCATAATGAGAATGAAGTTGGACTCCTTGATCTCACAGCGAATGGCCCTTTCGCATACTCTTCAAAGTCTTTCTTTCACTTTGAGTCGCTGCTGTTCCTCGCCGGTCAACTTGTTCATCGTTCTCCCGTTGGATCTCTTACAGAGCGGACTTGGAGTCTCTTCGATCGGTTCTACTATTATCATGATGAGTTGTATAACCTATCTCAGCGTCAACATTTCCAACTTGCTCGACTTTTGCTCAAGGCCTGGGGGCCACGAGAAAAGGCTCTTGAGCAAATTGGAACTCCTTTTGAGATACCAATTTGCGTCCAGAAACTTCAGATGGCTGTGTCGCAGGCTGGATTATCATGGATGACCCCAAGAGACGTTCCGTTCACACCTATGAGTGCTGCTAGTAATGGTGGAATTGATCAGTTGCAGGTTGGCAAAAATGGATGTACGCCGACGGATATGTTTCCAGATATGAACATGGCTGGTGACTGGTCCATGTCGGGTAACCTCCAACCTATGGATACCCAGAACCCAGTTCTACCTATCTTTGGCTTCTTCAACAGTACGACATGGTAGGGAAATGTATTTTTGTTTTCGGGCAACACGCGGGAGTAACATGGGAATTCTGGGGTTGTATTGTTAATAGTCAATTATAGATATCTGTTGTATGGTCTCAATAAGTACTGGCCTTCTTATCACATTACCCATCCAACAAATTAACAAAGCCTTCAGGAAGAGGCTTTTCGTCAACCCAAGCTTGAATACCCTCAGCAAACAATTCCGGAAGCTGTAAATTCCAAGCATGAATAGCTCCTCTGATGACACAAGCAGCACTCTTGTTCCCATCCTCATGCCCCTCCTTTCGAAAAGTCTTGGCCATTTCTTCCGCACCCTCAACATCGTCACCTTGATCTCCAGCTGTTACCAATATTCGTTTGTCCTTGTCTGCAACGTCTTTCACATTGTCATGTTGCCACTTCACAAGCCCGGTGTAAGCGTCATTCACCAAATTCCAGTCATTATTGGCAGCAATTTCGTTCTTTAGCTGGGTATGGTCTTTGAGACCTTTCATCCAAACGCTGAGGGTGTAAAAACCGCTGTTCATCACGAGTTTGAGGCCGTAGTGTAGAAGACTGGGTCGCTCAGCTGCCCAGGCTTGCCATGGGCGGAACGGGGTCGAGCCAGTTACAAATGCTGATTTGACGAGGTCTGGATGTCGGCGGATTAGTTCCATTGCTGTGAAGCCGCCCAGTGAAAGGCCAACAACGTGCGCTTGTCCACCATGTGCATGCTTTCGGATGAGATGCGCAACTGAGTCAGCAGCGAGTTCAATTGACCAGGGTCCTATCTCCCTCGATTGGGAATGCTTTGGGAGATCAGGAACAATGAGATGATAGTCATTGAGGTGGGGAATAACGTGGTCCCATTCGAGATTGCAGCTGAAGAGGCCATGGAGCAAGACAATTGTCGTTGAAGAGGTGTCGTTATATGATTTGAAGAATAGTTCTTGTTGAGGTGTACATGTTTGCGACATGATTACTGAATTTCGCCGTCACACTTTAGCCTTTAGCTGATGTTACCTGCAGAAGCACAAGATCGTGCGCATTGATAGAACTCAGCTGAGCTGCGCCACTGAATCGGCGAATGTTTATCCGAAGATGACATTCAGACAGCTCAATCAAGTGCCAAGCATTTTGGCTTCAACAGCTCGAAATGACCATAGGCGAGATGAATATTAGAAAGAGTATTGACTCTAATAATATTGCAGGAGAATAAAAAATGGTTCATTATGTGAAACTACAGGGATTAAAGCGATCCAATGTTGGTGGCGTTGGACACTCTGGCCTCAATGTCATATCTCGAAAGATTCAATTGGAGGGGTCGCTTGCGCGTCTTTGCGACTACCAACAAACACCTTCTGCCCAATTTAAATGGTTCCATTTGTTTATCCAGTCCTCGAAAGGGTAACTCCTTAGTCACCTTACTCATTCCCTTCCTGTAAAAAGAGCTATTATTGCCAGTGACTTTTTGACAATGCAACGTCGTACAAGTCGCGGTCGGGAGTCAGGCTATGAAATGGACGCAGCTACTACCCCTGCGCCCACTAAAGCCGCTGAAACAACACTGGAAAACAAAGGATCGACGCCCATTCTCCACAACGCGGCGGCCTCCACCCAAGCAGATCCAGATCCAGCGACGGAGGATCACGACGACAAGAAGTATCTCACAGGCTGGAAGCTTCATGCTTTGAGCGCAGCGTAAGTCAGTCCTTCAAAGTTAATATTCTAGTGGTTCATGCTTATCTTGCCAAGGCTATGGATCAGCCTCTTCTTATCAACGCTTGAAACAACCATTGTCAGTACATCATTGGTCTCAATCACCAATGCCCTCAATGGCTTTATACTGCGCGACTGGATCGTCACGTCTTATTTGTTGACATACACTGGTAATCTGTTACAACTTCATTCATGAATAATCGCTGACCGTATTAGGCTTTCTGACCATTTACGCCAAACTTAGTGATGTCTTTGGAAAGAAGACGATGCTGTTGCTGGCACTATTAATCTTTACACTTTTCTCCGGTCTGTGTGGCGCTGCGAATAATGTTGTTGATCTGTAAGTCCTCTTTAATCTATGCTCTCGCTCACTCTGACCACGTCCCAGCATCATCCTTCGCGCATTCCAAGGCATAGGCGCATCAGGCATCTACGCTATGATCTTAGCAATAGCTCCAAGCTTGGTACCAATCCGCAAATACGCAAAGTACATGGGTGTAATGTCGACTGTCTTCATCACTGCAAGTGTTCTTGGTCCTATTCTTGGTGGTGTCATCAGCCAGCACTCTACCTGGCGTTGGGTCTTTCTCCTCAAGTAAAATCTGTGACTGTACATTCATTCCTCACATACTAACATAACGCCATAGTGTTCCTGGAGGAGTTATCGCCTTCATCATGGTTTGCTTCTTCCTTCCAGCATCAGAAGAGTCTTCCAACCTCTCTCTACTAAAAGTCTTGCGGTCCAAAGTCCGACGGTCAAACTGGGTGCGCATTGACGTGCTCGGTATAGTGCTTCTTCTTGCTGCCTCAGTGTTGCTTGTATTCGCGCTGGAAGAAGGAGGCACACGATACTCATGGAGCAGTTCAGTCGTCATATCTACGCTTGTCATTTCAATTGTGCTTTTCGTCGCGTTTGGGTTCTGGGAAGTACACGTCGAAAACTCTCCAAGCAAGCAAGAACCTGTGTTTCCCCCAAGCATTTGCAAGGACAGAATCTCAAGCGCCATGCTGTTGTATGTCACTACACCCTTCCATACGTCTGTGGAACTAACTACGTACGCAGGACTACATGCTTCGTCGGCTTCCCTTTCGTGTCAATGGTTGTCAACATTCCTCAACGAGCCCAGGCAGTATACGGAATGTCACCGTCTCGAGCTGGCATCATCTTATTACCCATGATGCTGACCTCTCCTGCAGCGACTGTTCTCTCGGGTTACCTGACTGGCAACGCAAAGGTTCCGCCGGCGTATCTTATCATCGCAGCAGCGGTACTACAACTTCTGGGCGTAGGTTTGACGTGCTCACTACCTACCGAATCCACCGGTATGCCTGATGCCCAGTATGGGTATGAGGTTCTCATGGGTATTGGGTTCGGTATGGCTTTGGCTACCGTCTTAACATTTGCCAGAGTTGTTGTCTCCGAAGCAAACCTGCGTATGTAAAATGTTCCAAGCGTTGGTTAAAGATACTGATAGAAGGCAGCCGTAATGATGGGTGCTTTGACGCAGATTCGAGTTCTCGGTGGCACAGTCTCACTCGCAATCTGGTAGGCTTGATCTATCGCCGTTAAACTAACACCAAACTGACACGTTTACAGCGCTACTCTTCTCAACAACCATCTGAAGCCTAAATTGCACGATCTCGTATCTTCGCAGCAAGCGGCAGCCATCCTCGATTCAGTAGCCGCGATAAAGGATCTGGACAATTCCCAGCAAGCTGCTGTTAAAAAGGCATTCGCTGAGGGTTACAATTTGCAAAACATCTTCATGACGGCCATGTCTGCTGCTGGCTTAATTGCTTCTCTCTTCCTGTTGGAAAGAAACCCCCGTATAGCAAAATAGGCAGCTAATTCTGCCTGCTATTTTTATATCTTCTAACATGTTGGAACTTGTCTTGTAATTCTATATAATTATTTCCACTTCAAATGTGTCTGGATAACTAGAAGTTTCCAGGATGCTGGTGGGCCAGGAGTTTAACGTTGTTATTTGCCTTTCCAAGCAGCTTCCATAACCTCCAAAGCCGTAGTGACCTTCAAATCAGGAAACTTGTCGTCTAGTGCTGGAAGCTCTCGAGGAACAAGATATCTCCCAAGACCAGCTTGGTAATGAATCATAGCGAAGAAGGCTTCATCGCCTTCACCATGACCAATGGGCGGGTAATCAGGAAAGAATGATATCTTGCCCGACTTTAGCTTCTCCAGGCTATCGACGGCGACATCGAACTTGGTCCCTGGCAAATGTTAACCTCAATTTTTTGTTGGAATGTATATTGCCTTACCTCTGGCCTTCTCAGCTACCTCGATTAGTTCGTTGAATGATAATGTGTTTGCCCGAATGGCGCTGATCTTGTCCCATTCTTTGAGGTCCATCAAGCGCGCAACAAATCTAGACATATCCTGAGACGTGAGGAAGCTCGCCTGGACGTTTCCATCGCCTGGAATGACAGCCCACTTGCTTTTCATATTGACGATGTTGAGCCATGGCTCCAAATTACACTTCCAGTACGGCATACCATAGTAGTCGAGAAACCAGCCGTTGGCGATACGTGTGTATGTCAGGTTTGTCTTTTCAAGCTCATCGATGGCTTCAAAGGTGTACCGAGACAACGGCGACAGTTCAATGTCCCTGCATTGACGGTCAGCCTAGATCAAAGATTCGCAAACACCCTTACTCCTTGACATGCAGCATGTCGAAACTGCTTATGACAAATCGTTCAGTTGTTGGTGAGCGCTCAGCAGCCTGAATCAGATTCTTTTGAGCCTGGTTTGCCTCCTGTGAAACGACGCTGATGGCGCAGATGAGAATGTTGACTCCTGCCAGTTCCAAGGCCTTTGTGATAGCATCGCCGTCATTATAATCCACCTTGAGGTAGTTCACAGCGCCCTTCGGGGGTTGTTCCTATGAGTTTTCCAAGTATCAGGTTGCCGAACAGCTCGAGAAGTCATAGGTCTTTGTTACCTTTCGTGAAAAGACATAAACTTTGTGCTTCCCATATTCTACGAGGCCTTCGACGATTGTGCTACCCACGCTTCCAGTCCCGCCAGCAACAGCAACGACACCCATGATGGCAATTTGTGTCTTTGGTAAGTATTTGGATGAAGGGATGGGAGCAGTCCAAGCGTTATATACCCAGATGGAATCTCGAATGGTATTTCTCTCCTCACGTGAAACTCTGCCCATGTGTGTCGTGACAAACAGATTTCTTAGAGGGGTAATAGTCGGCAGACTTTGATAATAGACAAATATGGAAGTTCAGCCAACCTTGAGGTTACATGGCGGGGCGCATTACCTATTGTGGTAGTAACTTCAACTTCGCTTACTTTGAATCCCACCAATGCTAACCGCCTCCACCAGAGTATTCACATTTGATATGTTCCATCGTGGACCTCACTATGGATGATATCACTTTGGCATAAGTCACTACTAAAAACTATCCATTGCCGAAGCGCAGTAATCGCCTATCATACGTAAGCCTTCAGGTAATTGGCATCGGCAACAACAAAGACACTTGCAAAAACATCTATACGTAATGGAAAGAACTTCAATTTATGGCTTTTGGACTATCATGAGACAGAATAATAACAACTCCATGCGCCGATATGTCAGAAGATGCTCATCACAACTGACTTCGTTCATAAACAACAGGCTCATCAACCTCAACAACCTCCTTCATATTCTCCCAAAGCTTGATCGACTCAAAGACGGTTTCGCTAGTCCCTTGTCCCTCAACAAACCAACTCAAACCAGTGCATTCCCGCGTGTCTGCATAAACCATAGTCGATAAAGCGAAGCGATCATTGGCAAAGACTTCCAAAACGTCACCGTCGCAAAAGATGCGCAAGTGAAGCTTCTCCAACTCCTCTGATCCATTTCTGTCCGAATAAAAGAGTGTGAAAGGTCCCGAAACCGCTTCCTTTTCGATGTCGGCTTCGTGGTTTGACTTGCTTCTGTCGACAGTGATCTTTTCGCCTTGAGGGGAGTAGTGGATGGCTGTTCCTTGAGACAAGTCGTCGTTGTGTCGAATCCAGAATCCGAGGCCTTTGTCGTTTGGCGATACCTTTATCGTTGCTTCCAGTTCCCAACTTCCAGTTTGTGTGTTGACAAGCTTTCCAAGGTTGGCCTTGCTGTCGATGTTGTTCCAGTAGCCGGGCTTGTCTCGTCGAAGTCCCTGCAAATCTGGCAATGGTCGAATGCCCAGTGTCTGCACCGTCTTTGATCCTCTGCCATTATCAGTGGCCTTGATACATCCGACGTCCGCCAACGACGAAGTTAGAGTCCTCGTAATATTCTCGGCGTTGTATAAGAATAGTTCTCGAGGGATAGAAAAGTATCCAGTCCAACCCTTGGATTCCCGTCTGGTCAAGGTAAGATCGTCCTCCTTCAACCATCCCCAGACAATCCTGTTCTTGGTAAGGGGATGCTCATAAGAATTCGGCGCATAGAGACATCCGTGATCGAGAATCCCACTGTACTCCGGCTTCATCCTAGGACCCTGTTCTGTCTGCTCGAGAGATCCAGCCATCCAAAGCGACCATTGATCACTGCCCTCCTTTGCACCGGTCTTAACTCCACCCTCTGTTCCCATGAGTAAAAACGGACGCTCTTCAGTCTCGTTGTGAAGAGTCATAAAGTTGACACATTCCCAGTTAACACCGAAGTCGCCGCCCCATCGACCAGAGGGGCTGAATCCTGTTGGTAGATCGATCAAAGGGCCGAGGTATGTCCACTGGGTCAAGTCGGTCGGTGAGATAGCGTAGAGAAATACCGTAGGTCCACCATCAACAACACCTCCTGATACGAAGCCATACAAACTCGCCTCGCCGCGCATCTCGTCCAGAGCAGGCCATTCAGCCAGGAAAGGGTCTCGGAAGCCTGTAACGGTGACGCCTTCGGGTTCACCTTCTAAGATCGGGTTCTGTTCACTCTTCTGCCATGTCTTACCACCATCAATTGATGTTGCTACTGATAGTCCAGCGCAATTACGTGTATATGGTAAAGTCCAATGGATGGGAAGATGTGTGATGGAGGAGTAAATAACTGTAAGCTGGCCTTGTTCCCCTTGAAGACCTGTAGGGTGAAGACAGCCAGTGAAGATACCCTTGTCATCATAAGGTTCAGAGGGTTCCAAGATTGGATTTTGTGTGTTTTGCTTCCATGTGAGACCATCTCTGCTTGTATAGTGACCCCAAGTGATGTCACCCCAATCACAGGATTTGGGGTTCCCTGGTGGCAAAGTCAGCATGGGAAAATGGGATGGTCTAGAATGGGGTAATTGAGTGCACATACATTGATAAGATAAGTGGTATGTGCCTGTTGAAGGGTCGTATCCAGGTGCGCACGGATCATTTATCCAACCTCGAGGTGCTTTGAGATGGTATGTCGGCGAAGGATGCCATCGAGGGCGGGGAGTAGTGTTTTTGATCGTCATTGGAATTCTTGTCAAGATATCCAGGTTTTTTGTGCCTCCGTCGAGCATTTTATGCTTTTTTACTCGCAAATTATTCACCGTTGAAGAAATTTCAAAAAGGTATGAAAACGAAAAAAAGAAAGATGTGCTGCGACAATGAATGGGTTTTGCCTAATAAGTAGGTCATTCAGCCGACCTCTCTAGACCCCCAGATTACACTTCTGCCGTTTCAGTTTGCCGATGTCGTCGGACCGACAGAGGTGGGCATGTAGCTAATCAGCTGATGAGAAGCGCTTTGATGGTGGAGACATCCGTAGATCGTTTATCGGCCAAGGGAATAGGCGTTGCATGGCGTGTCTATCTAAGGTTGACGCTACAATATCCGTAGCAAACATTGACGGCCCGAGATCAGATCCGTAGCTTGAGCTTTCCCGCACATGATGATTAACTTCCATTGCTATCTGTTACTTTTGTGGGAAGTGTCCGACTATTTCCCCGTACAGTCGAGATTCGTTGATTGACATGTCAGCAGCTTCACCGACCGACCGCAGATGCGAATGCAGGGTGACAATGGCTTGGCTGATCACTTCACCTGCAGCTGTGATTCGGTGGGATATAGACCGAATAAAAAGCAAAATATCCAAATTGGTCACTGTACATGTGATGTGACGCCAATCTAAAGTCCTTTTCCCATCCCATAATGTTACATACCCCATAGTATACCCGCTTGGCCTGCCTGTTATCTAGAATGCGCATCAACCTCGACAGCACCAGTGCTATCTCCAAATTGATCCACGCGCGCTTTGGCAAATTTACGTGCACTCACTCTATGCTCAAACAAAACATCCAACTCTCCATAAGTCCTGCCTTTTGGTTCCGGAAGCCGAAAATACGCCCAAACCATGATGAGAAAGCAAAACGCCGCCCAGAAAAGCCCTGTTTTTGCACCCCAGTTCCATGCATGTACACCAAGCATTCTTGGCATCAGTGTATTATTTACCAGGCCAGCCATGTTATTAAAGTTGCGCGCCAACACAATTGTCTTTGCTTTCAGTCGTGTCGATGGAATTTCCGCCACAATGGTGTAGCAAACTGGTCCGACTGCTAGATCGTAGATGAAGGTATAAAAGATAAGTAGACTGCCGATTGCCCACGATGGACCGGACTTGCTTTGAGGTGCAAAACCAAGACCACCGACAACTAGAAGAATGATGAAAAGCGATGTTGTGCCTGCGATATACAAGGTGCGACGTCCATATCTCGCCATGAGGAACCACGAAAGAATGACGCCAATCGCACCAACAGAATACTGTACAATGTTAAGGGTAAACGCGTTATTTGACGACAAACCGGCGCGCTCATAAAATTGGACTGAGTAGCCCATAAGGACACTGCCGCACATGGCTTGCGCAACGTACGTGATTGATGCAATCTCGGTTCGTCTCAAATCAGCTCTCATAAAGCAATGCCAATAATTAGTGCCCGCAGACGTAGCTTTCTCAAGCTCGTTCGTCTCATGAATCATCGAGACTTGTGCATCAGCATCAAACTTGAGATCAGGTTGGGGCGTGACGAGGCCCAGAATAGCCTTTTTGGCATCTTTATGACGGCCCATGCGAACCAACCACCAAGGCGATTCTGGTGCAAATATTGTGCCGGCAATGATGAATGGTGGCCATATCCATTGTAATGCAAATGGAACGCGATATGACCATTCATTATCTAGATTGAGAAGCCCACGAAGGACCCCTGCCGATATCAATTGCCCAATAACCCAGCAGAGATTCACATAAGCTGTGAGGTAAGGTCGCAGAACAACAGGAGCAATATCAGACGCATATGCCAAGGTCAACGTCTGAAATACGCCCCACGGAATGCCCATCAGGATCTGACCGGCGAGAATCATCTGGATATTCTTCGCAAAGAACACAATAAAGGTGAACGCGACCATGATGATCTGCGCCAGTATCATAGTCTTCTTGTATCCGATAGCATCAGATACCCAGCCATTGAGATACAAACCAAAGATCTGCCCGCACATGCCGCCGACTTGGATATACGTCTGCCAATCCGCAGAGACAACCATGCCACCATCGGGATTTGGTTGGTTGCCATACTTGTTGCGGAACCTAAAACACAATTAGCCTTTTACACGCCGTTGCAACAGGGAATAACGCACGATTCATAGCCGTAAAATGAACCAATGAGAGCCATGTCGTAGCCTTCCATGATAATGGCCATGGAAAACAGTAGTGAGAAGCCAATGGCCTTGGGGTATAGACGCACGGCATCGCGAAAGGTAAGCTCATGCTCTAGCGCTGTGGCGGCACTGGCCTCGGCATGTGCGCCTTGGCCTTTCAGTTCATCGGCGGGCATGTGGCTGACTTTGGATGATGGCTTTGCCGTTGTGATAGTGTTGGATGGTGACACGGTGTCTAGCGACGCGTTCTCGCCGCCTTGGCTCATGTTTGAGGTTAGAGTTCGAGACACTAACGGTGCCTTTTTGACCGAGTAATTAAGCTAGGGGGTTGTTCAATTCTCCGAGTGGCAGTGTCTGAGAAAAATCTCAGTTATTTCTCGGGGTTTGGTGACTCCAAATCCGCAGCCGGTGGGTCGGCTTAACGAGGGAAGCTCATGAGTTCTTTAGGGGGGAAATCGTCATGCATGAACTCCAGATCTGGGCGCTGCTCGTCGGTCCGGGGAAGAGATGATTAATCTCGTGTCGCACGACCCGCGATATGCTTATTAGGGGCGTTTAACGGGTCTGGGGATGGAGATGGCGATGCAAGCCAAGCAAATCATGGGGTTGAGGAGGAGAGAATCTGGGGCTAGGGGGCGAAACTAACGGGTGTTTGTCGGTCCGACGAGTTGTTGAAGCTCAGACTTTGAGTCAAGGATGTCATTCATTGTTTTCTGTGGTCTCTTGGGCTTTGTCGGTCCGAGACTGATTCTGGGCCTGGTGGAGATGTTCCACGTGAACTGGATCAGATTAATTGTATCGTTTATTCTACCGAATATTTAGAACTCGGCATTAATGAAGTTCCGTGCGTTTTTGTCATTATAGGAAAACAAATTCTCAAAATCGTGGCCTACATAACACCAAACGATCCCTGTTCCTACTTGTAGTAACAACCAAAGCCACTGCTGTAGAGCCCATCTCAACACATTGGCAATGGATGTCATACTTACATCATACTGTATTGCGAAGAGCCATTAAACACAGTCACTGCCTTCATACTCGAAATTGCAATTACAGATTTCAGGCAGATTCAATATATCAGTAAAGTTAAGTGATTTAATATTGCGGGATAAAAGTACGAAAAAGCGAGGTATTGTAGGCAAGTCTAGGGTATGCTGGAGGAGAGTCCTGGCCGATTACGTTATCTTGAGATGTTGCTGTTTTAGGAAAATCTTATCAGTGCTGGGGGAATCTTATCTTTAACCCTCAAGTTAGACCCAAGTAAACGAGCCTGATACTACATGGCGGCCTCATCGGATCAAGGGATCTCGATGAAATTTACTAGGTAAATTGAGTCCCTGACTTTAGGTTTCTGTACCAGGAGCGGACTTTTCATTCACTGCCTATGACTGCCAACGATCTGCCAAGTCTTTGATCCGCTCACGAAACATCATATTCATGTCAGCATTAGTTAAATTTGGTTCACCCTAGAGCCTACTAACTTCGCATTATATTTGTATCCTCGAAAGAATATCAACTGTGAAACAGTGGTTTTGCTATTTTCACCTCCAAAACCTTGTTTTCGCTATTATACATGCCTCCCACGTGTTAACGCCAAGCTAAGATGTATGTCAAGTTGAATCAATTCCCACGTAGTCTGAAATGTTTAGCTACTCACTTATACTCCGAAATGAACATAAGGAACCCATAGAGGCAATTTGCTGGCATCATCCTCATCATCCATGGCCAAACATGACGTGCACCCTCACTCATTTCTGTTTCACCTTCCGAAATCGACCTTGCCTTTCTCTTATGGCTCAAAGTCCGATTTTGCTCTTGAAACCATTGGTCCCGCAGCTCCAGTGTTGCTTTGCGTAACCCTCTAAAAACCGACTCATCCGCCAAATCACCTCGCTGGACGGACTCGTATGTGATCCTGGCCATATTAACGCTGATATCATCTCCAACCTCCCAAAGAGTGCCAATAACGTGGCGAAACCCGGCAAGCTGAAAGGCACTGATCAGGTGTATACACTCATCAAGGAACTTTTCGTGTGCAATCTGTCCGGTACCACAGGCCGGGAGGTATGCAAGGAATGGCGAGTATTGCTGAGTATCGATATCAAAAAGGGTTGATACTGTAAGAGGATATTTCTGCCAATCTTCCAGCATAAGACTACTTTGAGAGGGATCACGCAGATTCGTGCCACCGTGACCAGCGAAGTGAAAGACTTTACACCTGGGGAGCTGTGAAATGATGTCATCTTTGAAGGACTTCGGCTCGACAACTTCGAATCCCTTGGCCTTACAAATGGGACGCAACAGTGCGATTTCTCTGCCAGCCGAAGGGAGTGGGCTATATCCCGTTGTTTGCTCCATTGACACAAGCAATGCGCGCTCTGTACCCGATGGAATGGCGTCCAAACCCGCACGACTCCGACTTCGGATAATTGCTTTGATGGACGAGCTGTACGATGACATAGTTCTATCGATAACTGTTTCCGTTGAATCTCGGTTGTGCCGACCAGCTGAATGGAGAGGATATATACTCAATACACCTGTTGGAATCCACCAAATTCGGGGCAAGCGTTCTTCAGTTGCGGCTTTACGAATCCCTAACGCATCAAGAACAGGTTCCGCGATAGTATCCCACAGCCACTCCAGGATCTTCGGGCTTGATGTGTGAATCTGTTTAGTATTGGAACTTATATCCTGGATTGTGAGCCGGGGCAAAGAGATGTTACGAATCTGATCCCGCCCCACGATAAATGCGTCTCGGCGGAAGTCGCTGACGTTGATAACAATAATGGGACCAGACAAAGCAGCATCCTTTATGCTAGTCTCACTCGGCGCCATGAGGAAGTCTTCGAACCCAGGCTTTTGGCGGATCTCGCTGAGTAATTTGTCCAGCTCTTTCGCTTCATGGCCCGCCTCAAGTTGACGGGTCGAGGATATAAATCCTGCGGTGTTTGATAGATTAGTTGAATCTGCGGCAAGGTTGAGCAATTCAACTCGACTCCGGAGCTCAGTGAAGCGCTCAGATAGTGCTGGATGCTCAGTTCTCAGATGGAGGGCTTCGATCCGTGTTACCTCAACTGATGACGCCAACATCCCGCGACCCTGTTCGAGTAAGCTCAACGCAGCGAGGAGTCCTTTGTTTGCTGATAGAGAAACAGCTGCAGCGTCAGAAGGCAATCCGTACACTTGAACTAAGACATCTTGCTTATCAGCATTGTTTGTAGTCTGTGATATAAGTCTGGGGACAAGCTCCATCGCTGTTTTGGCAGCCTCGCAAGCTTTATCCCAATCAGGGATTGCTGCATAATACTGAAGAAGATCCCTTCCGGCGCGGATACGAGGCACATCATAAGTACTGGGATTATGTAAAGCAGATTCGAGTAGTACAATAGCGGAGTTAAGGTGCCCTTGTTCCTCCGTCTTCCAAAACAGATCACCATATCGACCGCCTTGGTTAACGAGGCGGTTGGCACGTTCTGGATGGCCATCATCTGTAGCATCGAGCGCTTCTTTGCCCCATAGGATAGCTTCTTGAACGTGGTTATCCAATCCTGTTTTTCTGGACATGCCACTCAACTGCACAGCTAGCGTGTTGAGGTAAGTAGCCCTGTTTGGGTGATCTTTTGGCATCTGGTAGACAACCTGCCGCCCAAGTTGCAAGGCTTCCTCAAGATGTTCCATTTAATCAGTGATCTTGTGTTTTGTTGTGAGAAGGGCTGCGAGGTTATGCAGCGTTGCCACAGAATCAGGATAGTTTTTGTGAGCTGTCCGCACAGCCTCGCTCTGCACACGAATAGCTTCCTCGAGATCGTTCGGGTGGTCGGTCCGAAAGTATTCATGCTTCAACATTATTGCTAGGTTGGAGAAATGTTTGGCCTGGGTATCGTCATCGGGTGTCAACTTGCAAGCTTTTCGACCAACATGGATAGCTTTCTTAAGATCTGCAACAGTTCCGATTCTTCTGTACCTTCGACTGAGCTGAATGCCATAGCTGCTGAGGCATTTGTGTCTATCCAAGTAGACCTCTTCATCCTCAACGCGATCACGGATTTTCTCAAATGTGTGGATGGACTCCTCAAGATCAGCCATGTGCCCAGTCCTCAGGTATCGATCACCAATGAAATTTGCATAGTTGCTTAGCTGGGCCATTCTCTCTAAGCTGTCTTCTTCGGTCACATCGATAGCCTGCTTCACAATATGGATTGCCTCACCGAGATCTTTTATGTCGCCTTCTGTATCATATCTTTCACTTAGTGCGAGCGAAAGGTTACCGAGCCGCTCGAGAATTTGGGGTGAGTCTTGATCCGTTTGTGTTACAACCTCGCGGCAGATGCGAATAGCTTCATATAGGTCTTTTCTCTCTCCTATGACTTGGTGTCGTGCTGTCAGCGGAGCAGCCAAATTGGCTAAAAGATGAGGCCTTTCGGGTTACTTTCTGGCGTCACGCTAACCGCTTCTCGTTTGGACCTTGATGTTCTCTTCAATAACGTTGAGCTCTCTTGTCTGCATGAAAAGTAACCCAAGCTTTGAGGATAACTGGTCGAGTAGTGTCCCCCGATGTGGATATGTATCTGAAAGGGCTGCAATCGCATTTCGTGAAGCCTTGATGGAATCTTCAAGGCCTTTAACATTCTGTGGGTCGCTTCTTGGGTATTTCTCATGCCAGTCAGTACACAGCAAGATTAACCAGACGTGCAGTTTGCTGCTGGTTATCTTCTGGAGTGAGTCGAATAGCCTCGGTAGCCATGCCGATAGCGCTATCAAGATCGGGCATAAGTCTGACTCTTCTGTATCGAGTAAAATGGCGATGGGCGACTTTAAACATCTGGTTTGGGAGTTCGGGATCGCCATCCTGGATTCCATCTAGGATTGCTTGTTCGACCGTTATACCTTCAGGATCCGACATGATATGAGGTAAAGGCAGATGAGTTTGGAGCTGAGGCTGTTTTATTATGCAAATAGTCAGCAGAATAGCTGCAAAGACGAAAGGGAGAAGACCAAAGATACAGGAAAAGGGGATCTTGAGAACAAGTTCCAGTTTGTTACTGTGTGATTACTACCCCGCCCGAGTGTATGTAAGGCATTATCAGGCTGAAACGTCATACTGCTGTGTGTTTGCCTTCTGGCGAACCGAGCCTATAGTGGTGCAGACAGTCTCATCAGGCTCTCAGCGAGTGACGTTGAGTTTGTGAGGAAAGCTTTTATCAACATGAGCAACGCAAGTGGTATGGGAATGACTGAGCATACTTGAAACCATTTGGTGTCAGATTTTGTGACCTATCCATATACTATGATAGAGGGGATAAAGTTTAGGGCTTAAAGTGTATCTATCCACGTCTACCATTGCAAATCCTCAAAGGGCATTTCCGTTACAACTTCATCTCGATCCCCAGATGCACTTCGCAGGACCTTCGACATAACGACCTTAAGTGTTGATTGCGTGTCATTCCAAGCAGCACTCTCCCAGATGTATCTAGCAGCTGCAGGAATGTCACCATCTCCATTCCGTCCCGCCTCTTCAAGTTCAACAAGTTGGCGTCTCGCAAATAGGATAACCTTGGCCTCCCATCCCCCCATGCCAGCGGTCATCCTTTCGTACAGCTCAAGCGCACTGTTGCGAATCTCCAGATTCCTGCATTTCTGTGCCAGGAAGCCTAAGCAGGGCAGAATGTAGAGGTCCAGACATGTCTCAGTGCGGGTAGCAGGCTTTGACCCTCTCGTTAGTGTGTTAGACATGGTCAGAATGTCTTTAAAGGTTTCCTCAAACGAGTCATAGTCGAGCTCAGTATTATCTAAGCAGCAACTTATAAGGATAAAGAGGACTTTCTGCCCCATTTGTAATATGTTCAACGTCCGCGCCACAAGAAAGTACGTTTCTTGCTTCATGCGTTGAGTGGTTGCAATCTGCCAGTCGTGCAATCGCAAGAGAAAAGTGGCTTGATGATGTTTGAGACAGCTCATGTCAGCAGCTCCCTCCGGACTGCGGATCTGCTCGGTAGCTTTGACCGAGAAAACAATTGCCTTGAGGATAAAGTTACTAAAGGTATAGACAAATTCGGTAAACTCTGTGGCTGGTGACGGAACGGGGCTAGGTGCTGGTTGCGAAGGGAGCCTTGACCAACATTCTTTTTGCAGTGGGAAGAAAGGAGAATTGAGACTGAAGAAGATCTGGAGCCGAGGTAGAACACCTTCAGCTTGCTGCATACCATCATCGTCCAGAGCAGCCATATAGAGCGACGGATGACGGACGACAAAAGGTGTATTAACTTCCTCATAGAGATGATCCGCCTTCTGCTTCAATAGCTCAACGCTGCTCATCAACATGCGATCAGCTGCTTTTGTGTTCCCGTGGAGTAGTTCAAAGAGGAACAGCAGAAACATGTTGATCAACACAGTGCGACGTGAAATTGTCTCAAAACTCGCCTTCATCCGTTCCTGGAGCGTTGACACAGCCTTGGAATGATAGCGAATGGCAGCTTGGTGTGCTGGATCACTAAACTTGCCCGGGAAGGCCGCTGGAAACTTGGGTCCAAAGCGCTGAAGAGACATGACTAGAGCTCCAATGCTAAGTACAGAGGATCTGACACATTCATCTCGCATGGCTTCTCGAGGAATAATGCGGTTCCAGAAGAGGGTGCAAGGTGTGAATGCAAAGTCATGAGCCATTTGGTACCGAAACATCTCAAAGTAACGGAGCTCGCTAGCTTCAAAACTGCTTGCTCGTGGCTGCGGAACGATTTGGGTAGTGGAATCTCTTGGGACGAGATTGCGCTGTCGAATTACTGGGCGACTCTTCTGTGTGCTAGGGTACTCGCAGGTGATATTTGCTTTGAGACAACGGCTGCATGTTGGCTTGGCTTCGTCACAACGGGAATGCTTCTTTTTACACTGTAAAGAAGACGGTCAGCAAGCGTGTCAGTGGACAGAACCTGTACTAAAACATACTGCAAGACAACCATTACGACTTTTGGGCTTGCCAAGGCGAGGCTGCTTTATCCCTAGGATATTTTTGGGGAGGCTGTTCTCCAGAGCACCAGTAGGAATCATGATGGTCTTTCAAAAGCTGAATTAACCTTGTTCGGGTTATCAATACTAGCTGCTTGGCCAGCTGCTTAATCTCGTGAGGTATACACCTGCATGTCAGCCACGTAAAATTTGGAGGAGCCCAGAAGTTGAGAACTGACCTTACTGCTTGAGAAGGTGAACGAGGTTAGATCTTACACTATTGGTAGTGCTTATCAGAATTCCTTGTATGTGAACGCTTATTGGTTGCCAAATACGCACTGCTTTATTCAGTTTAGCGGCGGAAGAGACTCGGTCTTCTCGCAATGCGACCCTGAACCTCGGGGGACCTGAGGCAACCATCAAGGAACAATGCAAGACGTCGTCATTTCCATGGTGAGTTATCAGCCTTATGTTACACTGTACTAATGGTTCCAGGTATTTGGAATGTCGAAGTGTCTGTGCTTGATGCATTGTTTGCGTAGAGACGGTTTTATTCCGCTGCGTCGTTCCATCGTGACATAGATGGCGGCGTGGAATGTCATTGACCGTTGCTTCAGCCCGCAACGCAACCCTCAATTATTTCCGGGTAGCACCGCAGCCTTAGCCTAGCTTACCCCGCTGGCCCTGAAATTCTTCGAAATACTCTGGTTCCCCCCATCGCCATTTTCAAGGCTGAATACGATAATTTTTGGTCATTGCCTCGAGATTTCTCAGAAGAGTTCTTTTGAATCGAAACTCATATCACTTGCTTGTATTAGGCCGCTAAAATAAAAATTGTAATTATAAAAATTTTAGTAGCAACAAAACTCATTTACATCTCGTCATCTATAGTCCAGTTGATACTCTGTTTATGGACCAATTCTTCACCAACGCACAGTGAAGCATCATGGCCACCAGCAGCACCATGGAACAGCGATATGAGGTTATCATCAAAACATACATTTCTTATCCGGCTGAATGCATGTCAGATGCGAAAATTCCTCTCAGCCAGGATCATGCCATGGACCAGCGGATATTTTTGGCCGTAACCTTTGCCTAACCTATTAAGCCACTGACTCGGTTCTGAAGCTTGGCCCGGCACTTGTGGCTCACCCTACGGCTCACAGCGGAACACAGCGCTTCAGTGCTACCTACACTACGCGCACTGATACCCAAGTATTGAGATAGCAAAGTCATATCTTGAACTCGGCTTTGGGGTTTTCAATTCCGCACCCTCAATTTTGATGATGCAACATAAGCAAGCCATGCAACGTACGCACCTCGATCCTCGTCCGATGGGCGGTTGGGCCGGCATCATAGACACACAACGGCATACTTCATAGAGAAGGTCGTGTATAAATATGTTTGCTCGATCCTCCAGAGATGAGAATAAAAATCATTCACAACATTCTTCTTTACCACTACATCGATCAATTACTCTCACGATCAATTCATCATCTACAATACTAAACACCTCACTTCCCTCCGAACCATCAACAGCAAACCTCAACAGCCACCATGCCTCAGATCAAAGTTGGTGACTACCTCTTCCGCCGTCTCGACGAGCTCGGCATCCGCTCAGTCTTTGGAGTTCCCGGAGACTACGAACTGGCTCTCCTAGATCTCGTCACCGACAATGACCTCGCCTGGAAAGGCGATCCCAACGAACTCGTCGCCTCCTACGCAGCTGATGGCTACGCCCGTGTTCGCGGCGCTGGAGCCTTCGTCACAACCTTCGGTCCCGGAGAGCTTTCAGCCTACTGCGGTATGGCAGGTCACTATGCAGAGTTTGTTCCCGTTGTGCACATTGTTGGCTACCCGGCTGTCGACGCAGTTCGCAACAAGGAGATCATGCATCACAGTCTTGGAAACGGCAAGTTCGACATGTATGAGAATATGGCGAAGCACATTACTGCTGCAACTGCTGTGATCAACTATGCACCCACTGCGGCCAAGGAGATTGATGAAGCGCTCACCATTATGATGCGTGAGAGCAGACCTGTTTACATCGGAATCAGCGTGGACATTGCGTACGAGATGATCGACTCGGACGGGCTCAATGTTCCGATTCCAACTGAGCTCCAACCCAACGATGCAGACCTAGAGAAGAAGGTTGTTGAAGAAATCCGAAAGCTGATTGAAGGATCGAATAACCCTGCCATTATTGTCGACGGAGGTGAGTTACGCCCTCAAAATGTAGGATCGAGGCAACTAATTATTCTGTGTAGGTGCCGTTCGTCACGGTGCAATTGAAGAGACCCAGGAGCTGATTAAATTGACCAACTTCCCAACCTTCACCACCGCGATGGGCAAGGGAGGCTTTGATGAAGCAATTCCCCAGTTTGCGGGCGTTCACTCCGGCGCTGGTACTTTGTCAGCTGTCAAGAACGCTTTAGAGTCCGTTGATACTGTCGTTTGGATTGGAAACTATCCTTCCGATTTCAATACCGGCGAGTTTACGACTGTTGTGAACAAAGAGGCCACCGTTATCGACCTCCAACGCTTTGCTATTTGGATTGGCAAGACCCAGTATGCGGTCTCAATGAAGCATGTATGTACAACCTTGAATTATGCTTTATTGTGTTTAAGCTAACCCTACCAGGTCCTACAGAGCCTTATCGACTCAATCCGTTCGAGTCCGATCTCCAAGGCTTCGCAGCAAGTCACCTGGGATCCTTACCCAAAGTTCAGCTTCCAGGCCAGCGATGATCTCAAGCAAGATTATCTATGGGGAGTGAGTCTACCAATCAACCGTCTTTCCTCACAACATAATACTGATAAGGTCAGGCTCTCAGCTCTTTCTTTCGCCCCGGCGATGTCATCATTGGCGAGACTGGTACCTCCGCTTTCGGCCTCTGCGACACCAAGCTGCCCAGCGGTGTTATGATGTCCAACCAGACGGTTTATGGCAGTATTGGATATGCTACAGGTGCTATCGTGGGAGTTGGCCAGGCTATCAAAGAAAGCGAGGGCAAGTGGAAGAGGCCTATTCTTGTCACTGGAGAGGGCTCCATGCACCTCACCATTCAGGCTTTGGCTGATATGCTACGATGGGACCTGAAGCCAATCATGTAAGTCTTTGCACCTGATACCGTGAGTGTGAGCGGTTTTGCTAACTCGAGCTAGCTTCGTTCTAAATAATGGTGGATACACCGTCGAGCGTCTCATTCACGGCAAAGAAGCTTTCTATAATGAGGTCGCAATTCTCGACTACTCCATTCTGGGTAAGACTTTCGGACCTGTTTTCGAATCCAAGTACCATGGCCCTATCAAGACGTGTGGCGATCTGTCCGCTCTCCTTCAGGACTCCAGCTTCGGCAATGCGGGCTGTCTCGAGGTAAGCTGCCACGCTTGTTCATATTGACTCAGAGCGATTTGCTAATGAATCGAAGTTGGTCGAACTCATACTACCTCCTCTCGATGCACCTTCTGCTGTTATCAAGACTGGTGCTGCTATTGATGTATTCAACAAAGCCAAGGCTGAGAAGGGACCCGGTAGTGTTCAGGCTGCCTAATCTTTGAGTATTCAGAGTGTTTTTCGGTATGGGATATCATGATGGAATTGATATACGACTTTGGTTTCTTTAACTCCTTTTATTGTAATGCAATTATGATCATTGCTTCAAAGGCTTTTCCTTTATCACCATCGTCGGAATCAAAAGTGACGTCATAAAATTTTGTAGGCGCGCCCTCCAATTGACCGCCTCCACAGTTTCTTTTCCATTATCAGTTTCTGCATGTATAAAAGTACTCAGGTTTCATATTTCATAGTCGAGATGTACTACCAATAATTTACGCTATTTGCCGATACAAGCATGTCGTTAATGGCAAATGACCCAGGCGAGCTCTCGCTGAGCAAGCTCCTCTCAACTCTCAGCACTACCTTGCACTCCACGACCTACGTCTTCGCCACGCTCACCAATACCTCCAATCTACCACCCCTAGAAGAGATACAGATGATCTTTAAAGAGTCCGAGGGTATCACAGTTATCGTCAGCAAAGACTACGCCGAAATGCACAAGATCCATTGCTTTTTCCCCTGCAAAATGATCACCTTGAATGTCACATCAAGCTTGGAGGCAGTCGGATTCATGGCGGTTATCGCTACAAGATTAGCGGCAAAGGGAATCGGTTGCAACCCCGTCAGTGGGTTCTATCATGATCATATCTTCGTGCCTCTTGGTCGAGAGGATGAGTCTACGGAGTTACTGGCTCAATTAGCTGCGGAAAAGAGGGACGAGGCAGGGAAGACATAGTGGGAAGGACACTTCAAAAAAAAAACTTCATTAGCTTAAACCCTTCATCGCAGTGAAAATATCGTTTCGTATAAGTCCGTTGGCGTTGAATAAAAGTGCTGTCTGAGAACAGGCAAGTCAAGCCGTGCTGTTACCACTTCAAAAGCCACTTGATACCCTCAACAAGATCAACAGCTGCTTTTTTCCCTTGTCCCAAGTGCCCAAAGCTACCCCAGAAGATATGAGGCATTCCTGGATAGATATCCAGCCGAGTCTCAATACCATTATCCTCGCGCAACGCCTGTTCATAGATCAAATTTTCATCTCGAAGAATATCCATTCCGCAAACTTGGAAATAGGTTCTGGGTAAGGCATGATGACCAGTTGGCCAAATGAATGGAACAAATAAAGGCGACGATGTATCTCCAGCCGCAGAGTCGTGAAAGATCTTGTCTAGAGCTGGGGTCAGAATGGGATCATTCTTACACTCGGCTTGAGTCCGAGAGAGATAAAACTCCTTGTATTTGTCGGGCAGAGCTTCTTGTGCCTCTGGTAGAAGAATCATTGGCGCAAGGAGAAATAAACCAGTTATTGCAGGAGTCAACTTCTCATCGCGTGCCAGATGACTGGCTATCGCAGCCATGCTTCCACCAGCTGATGAGCCCCCGAGAATGAAGCCTCTGGACAGTGAGACCCCGAGCTCGGATTCTGCATTGGCAGCAATCCATTTCAATCCGTCCCAGATGTCATTGATACCAGCGGGATATGGGTCTTCGGGCCCCTGGCGATAAGAAGGTGCCAGACAAATAACGCCCAGCCTCTGCACAATATCACGACAAGACCGCTGAGCATCTTCCGGAGATCCGATAGTCCACCCACCACCGTGGATATACACAACAAGTGGTGGTGGTGATCCTGATTTATTGGCTGGTTCGTAAACATGGGCACGCAACATGTGCCCGTCTCTTGCCATGTAGTAAACATCGCGCTCGACGACGCCGCTATCTGGATTGGGTCGTGTATGAAGGCTTTTCATATACCATCTCAAACTTGCGATAGCTTTGGCCGGATCAGAGGTATCAATTCGGGGAATGTCGATAGTTTTGAGATACTGCAATTGGTCAGTTCCAGGTCAAGTTTGTTGGAGCTGGGTAATTACTTCGGCCAGCTCAGGATCGATCCCTGCGAGCTGCAGTCGTTCCTCTTTTGAAAACACCATTTCGTAATCTTAAACTTAGTTTCCTTGAAACTGATGCTAGAATTACATGGCTATGGTGTATATAAATAGGACTTTGGTCAGGTGTAGCACTTGGTGGATGATAATATCGTAATCCGGAGTTAACGGTCTTATCGCATGCACGAGGTGAATAATAGGTCAACATAATCCATTTTTGCTTATTTATCTCTTAAAATCTCCCTAAGCGGTAGTAAGACTCGGACATAGGGCTAAATTGGCCATTCAGAGCTGACACGGCATATAGCTCGTTCTCGTTTAGATCCTGGCTGAGTTTTTTCAGATTGATGACGGTCGAGGATAAGCACAACACATGACCAGTGTCCTTTCAACCAATAAGGTTGACATTGTCCGAAGCCTCGGGTCTCTTCTCGGAGAATGCTTTTGACTCTTCCTTTCGTTGACTGTCACCCAATGAAACACGTCTCCTAGCATCAATGTACACCATGTACTCCTCGTAAGTGTGAGGGAGAACCTTGAGATCCTTGGGAACGGAGAAGGTATAGTTAAACTGTCCTGTTGGCTTTGCCACACCATGTTCAACATCGCGCACCTTGCTGTCAACTCGGACATGTACGCGCGTCATGGGCTTCTCGGGATCCGGAAAGCTAGGTTCAGTGCCGTCTTCTTCTAGTAAGGGAGGATCGGTGTATGCGACAGTAGCGGTCAGGTACAGAACGCTGCCGACGGGAACGGGATTTCGGAATGTGCAGGGATCAGCACTGATAAAGGTAGGTCGAGCATGGGCGAAACTAGCCGCGCAGCAAAAGGCAAGCTCAAAGGTCTGCTTCAAATGGAAGCCACCAAAGATCATGGTCTGATGACGATTTCTGTACTGAGGTTGCATGATGGCAGCAGTAGAGAGCTGAGTCTTGGACATGGCAACGACGTTGGAAGGTTGTCGAAGATCGTTGTTCGGGTCATGGTATGCAAGCTGTCGAAGCCAAATTTGATGAATCAGAGCAGACTCAGCATCGTTAGGCTCAGTCTGAAGGAGCGAGGCCTTGGAGTTTTCCTTCTTTGACAGCGACTTGGCCTCCCCAGCCTTGAAGATCTTCTCTTCCTCCTCGTTCGTAGGCACGAGCTTGGGAATGTTCACAGGCTTTCTTGTGTTGGGATCTAAAGCGACCATGGTAAATGTGCAGGTAAGAAGGACATCTTCTGGTTTGCTTGGCTCGCCTTCTTCTCTGGCTTTGGCGACTTTACAGGTGATCTCAACACTACTCCTGCCGGAAGCATATGTGACTTGGCCGCTGTACTCTAGATCACAGATTTCGGTGAGTGGATGCGCTATTGTGATACGATCCAGAGCGGCGGTTACTGTAGTAACGCCGGGGCCGGTATGTTTGTAGACGATGATACCGGAGAGGGCATCGAGGTCCATGAATAATGTTCCAAGTCTATTCAACTGGTCAATTTTGACGGGTAGAATTGAGTCAATGTGCGTGCATACCTTATGTGACCAGAAGAGTTGACGTAAGTATCTGACAGCCAAGGGTCCTTTTTAAGAGGAAGTACGACGCGATGATAGCTGTCGCTCATCTTCTTGGGAGTCAGATCGCGTTCCTTCGGGTAGTCTTCAGACTTGTGAGCCGGTAAACCTTGTTGCTGGCGTTGAAATGCCTCTATCCAAGGCATCGGTTGCCTCTTATCGGCGAGGCCCTGAAATACGCCATCTGTTTTTGCTGGGGTTGTTGTATGGAAGCTGTTGGCATTGGGACGAGCCAATCCTGGGCTTAATGAGCGCAGAGCATGAGTTCTACACAACGAAGCGACTACGTTTCTTGCTTCTAGACTTCTGGACATCATGTTGAGTTGTTGAAATGAAATTGAATTGTTGATAGTTGTGTGACGCAATGTTGAAGTTACACGGGCGGATCTGTTAGCGAACCGGAGAAACCCGATAAGTCAGCGATGCGCTAAGATAAGGATCTCGCGGACTTTGATAACCGAGCTTGAGATTTTAGCGGATGAAACCGGCTTCATGGAAATGATTC